>OVAN01001620.1:0-39288 GCA_900406275.1 Anastatica hierochuntica
TATATATATATAAATTTGGTAACAAATAAGCAATTAATTTTTTATTAAAAATTAAAAATTGGGTGATAATCTGAACAAACTAAATATGGTATATAGTATATAATGCGCATTCAGAATGAAACGAAACGAATTATTGTATTACTAATAATTTGAACAACTTTCGTTCCACAAAATAAAACACTACAATAGCAAAAAAAGAAAACAGAATGAGAATATCTAGGCTTGAGGAAGATTTAAATATATAAATTGCAAGTGACGTTAAAAAAATAAAACTAAATTGTAAGTTGCTTTGATTTCTCATTATTATAATTTTCAAAATTGAGTAGTTGTTAGACGTATATTACGCTAGTTGTTGACAATATAATTTTTAAATAAATATGTAACTAAAGAAAATTTTTTAAATGATTTAAAGAAGTTTGTCATGTCATAAATTATAACCAACAATTTAGATTAGGTTGCTATGTCATAATTTATTGTTGAAACTTATTGTGGTGATGACATGTGGCAAAGTCACTTGTCAATTAATGTATAGGGGATATAGTAACTATCATATAATGTCATACATACTCTCTGTTTCAATTTAATTGATGTTTTAAAACTTTTTTGTTTCAAATTTTTTAATGTCTTCAACTTTTTACGTAAACATTTAAATTTATTTGATTTTTTAACCAATTAACTATTGGAGTGTATTTTTTTTATTAATGTATTTTTGCACTATGTAAAAAAAAGGAGTATAATAAATTTTTTTAATAGATGTGTATAACCTTAAGAATCATCAAAATTGAATGAGAGAATAATATTTGATTACAACTTGCTTATTCTTTTGATATATTATCATATGTTGTGTGTTGGCAGCATCTTCTCCAACTCTGACATGTTTTCAGTGGTGGAAGTAAAAAGGTCAACTAATTAGAGCTACCGGAATGAGAGTCAGCGATATTCAAAGGGACTTTATGACCAACTTTCCACAGGAGTACGCCTCTTTGTATAATATTATTTAACGAACGTTTTGTGTAATATTATTGTACGCCATTCATCGAATATCATCTATCAGTTTAATTTATCTCGTGGGTATTTGTATCTGAATGTAACATTTAAAAGTTGCATTTCGATTTTGCTTCAGGAAGCTGTTCTACATGTCATTCGTTTTTACATCTGGATTTTATATCCGGATACAGCATGTAAATGCAAATTTGTTCGTTTTTCAATCGGTAATAGTATCCATAAACATCTAGATAAAAATTACCAAAAAATACATGCTTTTGTAATAATATATTCTGAACTATTTAAAATAATATTAAATCAACAAATAATAGTTATCTAAAAATTAGTTTATAAATTAATTTTGTGATTTAAATGGTTTTATCGAATTTGACGGTTTTGACGGTATTTTGTGGCTTTGAAGGTTCTAACGATGTTACGGTTTTTTTGAGGTTTTTATGTATTTGACAGTTCTCACAGTTTTTGTGGTTTTTTAGTTTCCGGCTTTTACGGTTTTTAAGTTTTTACGGGTTTGCGACTTTTGCACTTTTTACAGTTATTAAAATTTTGACAGCTTTTGTGATTTTTTTATTCTTACGATTTAGAACGTTTTTTCGATTTGCGCTTTTAACGTTTTTTTGTTTTTTTGGATTTACGGTTTTTGCATCTTTTAAAATTTTGCGGCTTTTGTGGTTTTTACAATTATTTGATATTTGTGATTTTGACAATTTTACGATTTTTGCAGTTTTTTCGGGGGTTTTACGATTTTACAGCTTTTACGATTTTGTGATTTTGACTAATTTTGTGGGTATTAGAGTTTTGGGGTTTTGCATTTTTATCGTTTTTGCATATTTTACGCTTTGGTGGTTTTTGTTATTTTTACATTTTTTACGAGTTTTGCGATTTTTTGTATATTTTATGATTCTTGTGGTATGACGGTTTAACGGTTTTTGAGGTTATATTAGGTTTTTTCTTCTAATATAGTTTTACTTTTAATATTGTTTTCCCAGTTTTAGTTACATTTTTGGTGTCAACGTTTTTTGTGTTTTTGACCGTTTTTATGTTTTTTATAGTTTTTGTGGTTTTGGTGGTTATCAATTTGTTTGTATTTTGATAGTTTTTGTATTTGCATTTGGCTATAATATTTCTTATAACCAAGGGTATTTTGATATTTTGGATTTTAAGATGAAAAATCTGCGTTCAAACTCTACTTTTGGAGCATCTAAAATATCTAGATTTTTGCATTTGAGCATCTTAAATATTTGGATGCTGCTTTTGGATACAAATCAAAAATAGTCAAACAAACAACATCTATAATGGGGATACGAAAATTTATTAGATTCAACATCTACATGCAAAAACGAACATGGTCTTAATGAAATCGCACAACTGTGTATCTTATTTTATATCTCCACTATCGTAGAGTTTTGATTTATAGGCTTTTTGTATAATGTTATTTTATGAACTTTTGTATATATTCTTCTATCTTATTTATTATTTGCCATGTAAATTTGGCTGAAATTAAAAACTAAAGGGGTTAAATATAAATACAAAAGGGGGTTAAATCTAAAAGGGGTAAATTAAGTCTCGGGATTCGAGTGTTGAGCACTTTCAGCGACTCCCAGCTCGTCGCTAGCCAATTTAACGGAGAATACGAAACAAGGGATGAAAGAATGGGGACACACCTAGAGATTGTGCAACAACTCACTGAACAATTCGACAAATTCGAGTGAACGAAAATCCTCCGAGGAGAACTCTTCTGCAGTCGCCTTGACAGCCCTAGCTTCCACATTTGATCCTCTAGTGAACTTATCATATCCATAGAAGGTATTGATAAGCCAAGTATAGGTATCGCCACTAAGGCATCAACTAAAAACGAATCGGGAAGCACGGAGGAAGATAGCCATTCCCATGTAATGGCAACAATGGCTAATCACCAAGAAACACTTACTCAATTTCTCACAACGTTCTGGATCCCGAAGCATAAAATCAGACATTACAAGAGGAGGTCCGCGTCAACTCAGCCTCCCAAATTGAATGTTTCCCAAATTGGCATCATGGAGGACAAAGGTTCCTCCGACCCTAATCCTCACCATGCCTTGGAGGGCGCGATCCTAACTATCGAAGGTACCGATCCCCTCAATAACTGGAACCTGCGGCCGAAATGGCACATTAACGTCCAATTCCTTTTCACGACCAAGTAATCGGAAGAGCTGATTGGAGAATACAAATTATACAATACATCCGCGAGGGAGTGCCTCCCCCATAAATGGGAGGCTCGCAAACTCAAAGCAATAAGTGCAAGATATTGTATAATTGGCCCCAAACTCTACAAGCAAAGCATGTTAGGACCATACCTAAAATGTGTTCACGAACTTGATGCTCTTAAACTCATGGCATAAGTACATGAAAGCTCCTACGGTAACCATTCAGGAGATCGAGCCCCCGCTATCTGAATCAAAGGAAAAGGGTATTTCTAGCCAACCATAATAGTAGATTGCGAAACATACTCTACCCAATGTGAAAAATGTCAAAGATATGCTCAATTAATCGATCGACCAACGAAAAAGTTGTCGTCGATATGTGCACCATATCCCTTCATGCGTTGGTCTATGGATATCGTGGAACCCTTGGTTGCTTCAGGTAAAGGGCAATAGAAACTATGGTTCCTTTTAGTCATAACCGATTATTTTACCAAGTGGATAGAGACCGAAGCCCTCTAGCAAGTGAACAAGTTTGAGGTAGAAAGATTCGTATGGCGAGATATTGTATGTCGTCACGGAATCCCTTACGAAATCATAACCAATAATAGATCTCAATTCATATCTGACGATTTCAAAACATTTTGCGACACCTGGAATATACGCCTCACCACATCTACACCTCGATATCCTCAAGCAAATTGTCAAGCTGAAGCCGCTAATAAATCAATCTTAGCAAACCTCAAGAAAATACTAGCCACCAAAAAAAATATTGGGTTGATAAACTTTCCGAAGTTCTCTGGGCATACCGCACCACCCCAAGAAGGGCTACAGACGAAACTCCCTTCTCCCTAGCCTATGGGATGGAAGCTGCTGTACCGGGTGAGGTCTCGGTTGGAAGCCTCCGCCGAAACATGTGTGTTTCAAATCCCGAGACTAATGACCAGTTTCTCCTAGATAATCTCGACCCAATCGAAGAACGTTGAGACCAAGCACTAATCCGTATTCAAAATTACCAACAAGAGATCGCACAATACTACAATTCTAATGTCAAGTCATGAAAGTTTGTAGTAGGAGATTTCGTATTACGTAAAGTGTTCGAAAACACCATAGAACGAGGCGCTAGGAAACTAGGTACCAATTGGGAAGGTCCCTATCGGATCCCCAGGTAATAAGTCTAAAGCAACACAACAAAAGAAAAGGCCATTGTGTGCAGAGTCTGGATTAAGATCAGCATAAAGTAAACAGAGAGCTGAGCTCTCAACCTTCCTCCTCTTCATCGTTCTTCTCTTCAACATCTCTCCTTTCCATATCTCTTTCTTCATTATCATTACTCTCTGCATCCTTGACAAAACCCCACGAGCTGGGATAGGTTCCATCAAACCAATGTTAGAGCTAAACTCACCAAAACTTGTAATAAGAAGTGGTTAAAAACTGTTGATCTCAGGAATACTTGAGATTTCAAAAATCTGGGGATTGGGAATCCTGCCAACAGTAAATTCAGAAACTTGAGCTTTTTCATAAGTAATGGTAGCTTCCGAGAGTAAAGCCATCAGTCTACTGTACTCCTCCTCAAAACTCTTAATCTCATTATCAAGCATTGATTTTAGAAGGTTGGTGTTGGCCTGCAACTCTTGAGCATAAATCTGAAGAGATACTTCATCCTTTTTCTTGTTAAAATTCTCCTTAACAACGACAATGATTTTGTAATAAGAAGCCACTACCTCTTTCTTTCCTGCCGTGACCGCATACTTTACCTCAGCTTCCTTGTTGGCCTGGAGATCCTTAACAGTGGCCATCAACTCCTTAACCCGAGTTTCGGAAATCTTCCTAGCATTCTCCAAAGAATAAATCCTACTCGTTTTTACCTAAAACTCAAGGGACGGGTCTTGCTTTTTCCCATTAAGAATCTCCACCTGAGACTTAAGATTCCAGACCTAAACCTGAAAACCAAGAGCCTGATACTTAGCCAACTCAAGCTCATATTTTGTCTCTTTAAAAAATCGTCTCACATCTTCAAGCTTCCTAGCATCAGGTGAATCTTTGACCGTGTTCTCGAGCTTTAGCTAAGCTCTGTTGATGGAACTAGCTAATTGTTCAAAAAAAACAACAATGAGAACAAAAGGAACAACGAAAGTTAAAACAAATGACACAAGTGGAACCACGTACGTTACTTAACCAAGGTGATAAGCAATGTCCATGTATTCCCCCCTGTTTGTCAAGTTTTAGATGACAGGGAAAGAACAACCAACTTGTTTCATGTGACGCATCAACGTCCCTAAGTTCCAGATATCGTCCAGAATCGATCTAGGCTTTGAGTGAGCGAAGGTCCAGGCAACAATGCCACCTCTGGATGATGAAGATGAGGATCTTGAGTTTCTCTCCCCGTAGTCAGGTCTAGGCATTTTGGTTGGAGGAACCTCCAACATTTGGCGTCCCCTGAAACTAGGAGGGCTTACATCCATGTCTTGGTGACTAGGTTCAATCACCTTCTGGTGGCCCTTTGAGGTCTCAGGAACGGTGGAAGGTGGGATAACATCCTTCACTACGGTTGAGGTCCCATCATCAAGAACCTCTCAGATGGAATTCATAAAGGAGCCATTCGGGACCTTGTCACTTCCACGAGACCGAGAGTTGTTGGTAGGCTCAATTTGTTTAGCTTTAGTACCTTAAGAGCGGAATAACGGTTGAAGAGACATATTTTTGGTTCCTGAAGTGCTTTCTTCAGTTGAGATCTCAACATGAATGTCATCTTCCGAAACCATAGAAAATCAAGAAAATTTTTAAGAAAAAAGTCTTATCCACAACAATGAAAACTCGAATCTGAGAAAGATCTTAAAGAAGGTACCTTCGAGCAAGTTAACCGGGATTGGATTGGGAAATTAAATGTGGTATCTTTCTGGAAATTTGGCACTTTTAATCCTGGAAGAAGGGTAAGCGGTCAAGTAAGCAGGAGTCTGCTTCAGCCTTCGAATTAAGGCTCTAGCTAACTTATCAGAAACACGCGAAGGATCCGAGATACCTGAACAAAAAAAAGAGAACGATCAAAGTCTTAGCAGTAGGCATAATTTAATAAAGCAGCCTACACGATTCCTAACACGTAACAACAAACCAAGAATTTTTCAGGTTACGACAAACCGGGACCGTAATCGAATCAATCTTAACAAAGAAAAACTTCTTCATCCAATTTTAATCATTAGCGGTGAAGCTAAAGACGCTAGCCCCTGACGGACTCATAGATAATAGGTACCGCCTGCCCCTTTGGTAGGTGGACTTTCCTTGATGGTATAAAGATACATCACGTTGCTGAATTTAAGATCAATCCCTTCCTCTTTCGATCTGGTAATAAAGCCATGGATAAGACGAATAAGAGAAGGGCAGAGCTGAGGAAGAGCAAGGTTGTAGTGGTTCAAGAGATCCAAGAACAGAGGGAGAAGAGGAAATTTCAGGTGACACCTCGTGATATACTTCTCATGAATACAAAACCAACCCTCGAAAGCGTTCTCAGGCATTTCTCCTGGACCACACTCTCTAGAAATCTCTTTAGAGGCTCCGGCCTCCACCATGAGATTGCATACCTCTTAGTTAGTGAGGGTAGACACCTGATGAGGGTCGAAAGAAGGAACTCTGACAGTTTTAGATTTATTCCCTTCTTCGCGCGTTTGGATGCTCTTTGAACTTTCGCGTCTTCCTTGACACGTCTACCTTTTCCCTTCTTCCCTAGATCATTAACCTCTTGTTTAATTTGCATGATCTCTGCTCCGGTGGGAGGAACCCAAGTTTCATCGGTGCCTTCCTTCTGCTGGTCCATGAGCAATCGAGAAGATGATTTGTGTTAAGCTAGAAGGGGTTTGGAACTGGAAAACCTACATCTAAATCGCTTGAAAGAGGAAATTTTGGAAGAAGAAGAAATAGCAACAATTACTTTGCAAAAGTAAAAATAAATGGCGATAAAAGTAAAAAGAGGGAGAGAGAGAGAGAAGTTACCTTCGTATGTGCCATAAAGGTGAAATTGTGGGGCTAGCAGTTAATAATTGTTACTTTATATCAACTCAACCCTCGGAAGACGCAAGAGACTTTTCAATTGCCCACAAGCGTGAGCCGTAGATTAAGTAGTTATCAATCTCCACCATTGATTTCAAATCAAGGAAATCTGTAACAAAAGATATGGAGATATCACATTGGTTATTCAGATAGGATCGATACTTGGATCTAGGCTTAGCATTTGAAACTGAGAAATCTAATTACAAAAGTAGCAGGCAATTTTTGAGCCCAAGTTTCATCTATCTGAGAAAAGTCCACTCTGTTCAAATATAGCCCACTAAAGAGAAAAAGATCCAGTAACATAATACGTCCAGCTTTTGGAGGAGTGGAGATGATGCAGAAGGCTGATGAATGAGTCAAAGAGGAGATGGGTAGAAATTCCGAGAATCAAGAAGGAGATCTCGAGGGCAGATATAGCTAACTCCTCATCCAAACACTAGCTATAAAAAGAGGAAAATGAGAACAACAAAAGGGGAGAAGATATTAGACCTAAATTCATATCTAAGAACAACTTTCTATTTCGATTTCATTAATCTTGTAACGATCATTGCTTTTTATTAAAGATTCATATATATATATATATATATATATATATATATATATATATTCATCTCTAATTCATCACGGGATTCATCCACGGACACCTTTTCTCATCTGATTCTTCAAACAAATTCTAAATGTGAATTTTAGCCTCCAAAACATTAACGTGTAGACATATACATCGAAACAAGAAAATATTTGGCGAGATACAAATAGTCATTTATTCTTTTCTTTTTTTATATTCCCATGTATTAAAATATGTTGGTGGAGATAAACTACATTTCATTATTAAGCATAGGTAATGAAATGTATCATATTTACGTGTGGGCAATTGGGTTGGTGCCCGTCGGCACTCACTTCTTCTCGAAACCAGGTTTATGATCCGTTTAGGTATTTAAAAATTTTGGTTCAATTCTGGTTTGGTTCTTTTCGGTTTTGGTTCGGTTCTTAGATTTAAGAACCGTTATAGAACCAAATTATACCTCGACTTAAATATTTATCCGAATTATCCGAAAATAAGAATAAAATTGATTAAAAAAAATTTATGGAGTTTATCTATTGAATCAAACAAACTCAAACTAGGAGTAACTCTTCTTTTACTAATCTCTCAAGAACACAAAAACCTTAGAACAAAAGCTCTCAACCCTCTTGATCATCATACTCGATGTATCACTTGTAATATAGCTAATCCTATCTCCAAAACAAATAGCGAAAACACCAAACTATATTCTAGATAACTCCTCGAATATCTTAATTATGATATGTTTAGATAACTCCTAAATCATAATCAAATACAAATAGGATTCTAATAACTTAAGTTCTAAGAAATCTCTTTTATGACTTTAGCTTATTCTAACATTCTCCCCCTAAAGTGTTAAGTCATTTTTGACACATCTTGAACTTCAACTAGATCTCTCATTTCTCTAAACTTGATCTTTCCGAGTGTCTTTGTTAGTAAATCAGCTCGCTGTTCATTCCCGGGGACATGGACAACCTCAATATGTTAATTCTCTACACATTCTCGAATAAAATGGTACCTTCTGCGAATATGTTTGCTTCGCCCATGAAACACCAAATTTTTAGAAAGAGTTATGGCAGACTTATTTTCATTCTTCAACATCACTCTCGCCTTGGCCTTTCTGTAACTTCTGCGAGCAACTCTTGGAGCCAAATGGCTTGTTTAGCTGCTTCTGTGGCTGCCATGAACTCTGCTTCACACGAAGATAAAGCCACAATTTCTTGCTTCAAAGAACACCAGCTGATAGGACTTTCGTTTAGATAGAATACATATCTTGTAGTGTTGCGTCCATCATCCATATCAACATTATGCGAACTATCGCTAAACCCCATAAGCTTCATGCCCTTCGCCCGTTTGAATGTGATACCATATTTGCAGGTGCCACGTAAGTATCTCAAGACTTGTTTTAATGCCACTTCGTGAGACTCCTTTGGATCATGCATGTATCGACTCAATAATCTAACATTAAACGACAAATCCGGTCGAGTGTACAAGAAGTAACGTAAACAGCTGATGGTTCTACGATATGCATTCTCGTCTATTGACTTCTCTCCATGCGACTTAGATAGTTTCATGTTCATGTCCATCAACACAATGGTTGGATTACATTTGACCATACCAAACTCTTTTAGGATTCAAGCTGCATACCTTTCTTGAGAGAGTGTGATCCCATCACCATGTTGCATTACTTCAATACCCAAGTAATACGTTAGTTTTCCCAAATCGTTTATTTCAAATTTAGCTGCCATCTCCCCCTTAAACTTTGATATCATCTCCAAGTTAGAACCTATAATGAGTAAGTCATCTACATAAACTGCCACAATTAGAAGATGTTCTTTATCCTTTTTGGATAAAGAGAAGGCTCTTTGGTACACCTAGTGAACCTCAAGTCTCTGAGAATTTTATTTAGTTTTTCATTTCAGGCTCTAGGTGCTTGTCTTAGTCCATAGACAGCTTTCGAAAACTTGTACACCTTGTGCTCACTACCTTCGATTACGAAACCTTCGGGTTGTGTGACATAGACTTCTTCTTTTAGATCTCCATGAAGAAAGACGATTTTGACATCAAGATGGTGTGCTTCCCATTCTTTAGAAGCTGCTATCGAGATAATGAGTCTAACAGTCTCAATTCTTGCAACTGGTGCGAATACTTTTTCAAAATCAATCTCGTGTCTTTGTACATAACCTTTGGCCCCCAATCTAGCTTTTTAATTATTCAAACTACCGTCTGGATTACGTTTGATTTTTAAAACCCACTTAAGGCCGATTGATTTTGCACCTTGAGATAGATTCACTAACGTCCAAGTGTGATTCTTCACAATCGAAGCAATCTCATCAGAACATGCTTCTCTCCACACTTCATTGTCCTTTGCTTCATTGAAATCAACTGGTTCCTTATTTAGCGATAGCAAGAGTTTCTCCCCTTCAATCTCTGCCAACAAAATGTAATCGTCAAGGTACGCAGGCCTTCTACTTTCTCTCGACGATCTTCTCAAAGGAACTATTTTTCCTTGAGCTCCATTATTGGCCTGCGTGTTCTCTTCTATTATCTCTTGTTCATCTTCTTCTACACCATCGATGTCTACTCCATTATTATCCCATGTGTGTTCTGTATTGAGATTACCCTCACCATCTTCTTCCTCTTCGAGTTCTTCACCATTTAAACCACAAATTTTGATAGTGAAGTTTCCAGGTACACCATCATCTCCTTTATCACTTTCACCCCATCTCCATTCCTTTTCTTCATCAAATATTACATCTCTGCTTACAACCACTCTTCTTTTCGCAGGATCTAGCAGCCGATAGGCTTTTGTTCTGGGTTCTCTCCCGAGGTGAACTAGTGGTCTTGACCTGTCGTCAAGCTTCTTCAGCTTTTGTTGTTCGATCTTTGCAAATCCTACACAACCAAAGACTCTTAAGTGACTTAGATTAGGCTTTCTACCTTTAAAGACTTCATATGGTGTTTGTGACTCAAAAGCCTTGGTAGACACACGTTTAATGATGTATGTTGAGTGACGGACTGCTTCACCCTAAAGATAGTTTAGTACATTCATGTTTTTCATTATACTTCTCGTCATCACTAAGAGAGTCCTATTTCATCTTTCCACTACTCCGTTTTGTTACGGAGTGTATGGTGCTGTAAGATGACGATTAATACCAGAACTTTCACAATAATTTTTGAACTCTTCTGATGTGAACTCCCCCCCCCCCCCCGTCTGTTCTAAAAGTTTTAATTATTTATCCTACTTCTTTTTCGACCAAAGCTCTGAAGTTTTTGAACTTTTGGAATGCTTCACTTTTCTCTTTGAGGAGTATGATCCACATGTATCTAGAGTTATAATCAACCAAGAAGAAGATATACCTATTTCTCGCGGCTGTTGGAGGAGTTATAAGGCTGCAAAGATCTCCATAAATCAGCTCAAGAGTTCTCGTTGCTCTGAAGGAGGTCGATTGTGGGAAGGATCTTCTCAATTGCTTCCCACGCAAGCAAGATGAACACACGTCTTTCTCGGCACTAACATGAGGAACTCCAATCACCATTTCCTTCTTTACTAAGGTATTCATCGCATCTTTGTTAATATGTCCGAGTCTTGCGTGCCACAACGTCGAATGGTTCATCACATCAAGTCTTAGACATGTGTTGTCGACAACATTCATTCAGACCTTGTACAAACGGTTTGGCGATCTCATAGCTTTTGTAATCAGTTTTTCGTCTTTGTCACATAGAGTGAGATAGTTTTCGCGCATTCTTACGTCACATCCTGTCTCCATGGCTTGCCCCTAGCTTATTATATTGCATCTTAAGTCGGGAATGTAGTAAATTTCGCTTAAGGTTGTTCACTCCATTCTTATAGCTAAAGAGAATCAAACCTTTTCCCCTTATATCAATGCGCGAATCATCTCCCAATCTTACTTTTCCTATGACCGTTTCATCAAGGGAGTTGAAGAACGTCCTATTTTCCGTCATGTGGTTAGAGGCTCTGTTGTCCAAATACCATATGGTAGCTCCTTCAGATGATGTCTCGAAATCGTTTGGCTTAACCTTTTGTTCATTCAAATAGATTACTTCATTCAACATGAGCTACTCTGCTTCCTGTGTATCGTCGACATCATCAGCTTTAGTTTCACGAGCTTCTTGGAGCTTCAACAAATGGTTGGGACAATCAGATGCGTAGTGTCCGAGTTTTTCGCATCTACAACATGTAATATTTGTGGCATCTCTCTCGTAGTTGTTTCTTCCATGTCCTCTCCCTCGGTTATAGAATTATCCACCTCTTCCTCGCCCTCGATAAGTATTGCTTCCATTGTATCGTGGTTGGTTTAAGGAAGATGATTGCGATTCTGAGTTAACATACATCAGGCTATTCGGGTTTTCATGATGTGTTTCATCATTATCTGCAGAGATTCTTTTTTTATAGGTTTTAAGTCTACCAACAATATTTTCGAATTTAGTTATTTTAAGATCCAAAACTTGTTCTAGTGACGCAACTATATGTATGTATTTTCTTCGTCGAATACTCGTCAAGAACTTTTTAACCATCGTTGTATTATCAATGATCTCTCCTAAGGCAGCAGATTTTGAGTAGATGATTGAAAGTTTTCCTACGAATTCATCAATGGTCTTAGACTCCTTCATCATGAGACGATCAAATTTGGACATCAACGTTTGTAAACGTGCTTCTCGTACCATCTCGGCTTCCATATTGCGTGCATTGATTGCCTCCCATACTGCATATGCCGAAGGCAACTCACCAACTTCAAGGATAAGATTCTTGGGCAAAGATTGGAAGAGTAAAGTCGTTGCTATATCGTTTTTTATGCATCTTTTGATTCCCGTTCAACAACCTCTCAAACTTTGTTAACTCGAAGAAGAAACTTCATTCGAATTGTTCATACTGTGAAATTTTTGGGGTTTAGCACAGGAAAAGTGATCGATGAAGACCCTACTCTTTTGGCCTTTCGACCTTGCTTGAAGTCGGCATTGACCCCATCGTCTCTTACGCTCTGCTATTTTTAACTCAAGAGAAATTGAGTTTTGAAGAAGTGTTTTAATGGTTTCTTTCTCAAGTTTAAGGTTTCGGTTTTCTTAGAGATGAATGATTCAATGATTAAGCTTTGATACCAATTATTCAATCAAACAAACTCAACTAGAAATAACTCTCTTTTTATTAATCTCTCAAGAACACAAAACTTTAGAACAAAAGCTTTCAACCCTCATGATCATCATACTCGATGTATCACTTATTATATAGCTAATTCTATCTCCAAAACTAATAAGGAAAACACCAAACTATATTCTAGATAACTCCTAGAATATTTTAATTATTATATGTTTAGATAACTCCTAAATCATATCCAAATACAAATAGGATTCTAATAACTTAAGTTCTAAGAAATCTCTTTTAAGACTTTAGCTTATTCTAACATTACTTAGTTATGTAAAAGTATTTATTAAAAAAATTCATGGAGTTTATCTAGTTATGTAAAAGTATTTGAATTTTGATAAACACAATAATAATAGTTCAATATTTTATTGTTTTTGATACTTTAGTTATTTTGGGTATAAATTTAATACATATTTTTGAATTTATAATTTCATTTTGGATATTTTGGTTACATGTCCGTTTCTCGATTCGGTTCTTGGTCAATTCTGATTTTAAAAGATTTAGATCCATTCGAATATTTAATTTTTTTTCCGATTGGATTCGATTTTTCGATTATTTATCCACCCCTAGTTAAATGGAAAAAATGTCAAAACAATCCCCAACTTTCAAATTTTGGCCAAAAAATCTTCAACTTTCACTTAAGCCATTTTAATCCTCAAATTTTAAAATTTGGCGATTTAAATCCCAAACTTTCGTTGACCATACCAAAAAGAGCCCAACAAAAGTCAACCGTTAATATTACTGAGTATCAAACTAATTTTTTATTTAATTATTAAATAAATTTATTTATTAATAACATATAGAGATATAGTCTATTTACAATATTTTTCAATTTTTTTGTATTTTCAAAAGTAATTTATTTATTAAATTATTAACCTAATTAAAGTTACTGAAAACTAATATTTTATTTAATTAATATAATTTATTTGCTTATTAGTTTATTAAATTAACACATTTATTAAAATATTGGGAAAAATGTAAACATAGATCTTCAAATAATTCGAGGTAAACTAGAATAATAATTTAATAAATCAATTAGTTTAATAAATAAATTATTTTTGAAATTACAAAAAAATTGAAAAAGGATTGAAAAACTATATATGTTATTAATAAATTACTTAATTTAATTATTAAACTAATTATAATTATTAATTTTAAGCTGATTTATTTAATTATTAAATTATTAAATTAATTTATTAAACTAACTAATTTATTAAATTATTAAACTAGTTTATAGAACTCCAACACTAATTAGATAGATTTATGTGTGAGAAAAGGTAATGTTAACTAGCCAAGTTGTAAAGCATGTTTGCGTTATATTGTGAGAGTTATCAAAACGACGTCGTTTCATATTTAACGGAAGTTAAATCTGACTTAAAGGTTGACTTTTGTTGGCTCTTTTTGGCTTGGTCAACGAAAGTTTGAGATTTAAATGGTCAAATTTTAAAAATTGAGGATTAAAATGGCTTAAGTGAAAGTTGAAAATTTTTTTGGTCAAAATTTGAAAGTTCAAATTTTTTTTGGCATTTCCCCCTAGTTAAATGCATGCTTAAACATCAAGTACTCACTAATATGCTCGAAAATCGTTTTATGTAAATGGTCTCCAGCTATATTTATTCTTCAAATGGTATAGAAGATTTAATTATTAATTTTTATTGAACTTTTGTTATAAAAATTAAACTATTATTTTAGATGGTCCAAAAAGCACATGCGCGCGGTTTCCATGGGGCTTTAAATATGAGCGAGTATGAGAGCTTGTTTAATTTAACAATCATGAAATTATGATCGCACGACCTTCCTCTTCAACTTTTTTGTCTCACTCTCTTTCTCCAATTACAAAATCTTCGGTCCAGAGGAAACCGGAAAACATTTGTCTCTGCTGACCGTTGATTTTTTGGAAAATCTATCTCTCTTTGATTAATTTCCGTTCAATTCTGAGTTCTAAAACAATTAGACAGCCAAAAACCTTCCAACATTTTTCCCTCTCGGGAAAAGTCCTTTTCTTTTGGAAATTTGGGTTTTGTCAGGAGGAAGAAAATGGTCGAAACGTTAAAAAAGAATGGTCAGGGATTAGGTGTCTATATGGATGTTCTTCCTAGAAACAGCTCCGATTTATTCGATGATGATGGCCGTCCCAAGCGAACCGGTAAATTTTTTTACGGTTCAATTTCAGTCTTTTTTTAAAGATTGGAGCCAACTATTACGTCACGAGAATTATGTTGTTGTGAAAAAATAACATTCTTCAAAGTAGAAAAACGTAAATATAGTTTTAAGACGTCTAAGGAATTCTATTGAGTATGCAAAAAATTCCTCACCGGAAGATTTAGGTGTAGCATCGGATGTCCGAGTGTAGCTGCCCAAATGTCGGATATTCGGGCTAAGCAAAGCATCCAAACCCACCACGGGTGAAATATCCCAACCAATGTCCAAATAGCCAATACACAACGAATTCGCGTAGCACAAACCAACCACGGGTAAAATATCGAATATAGGACTATTCCTTCCTTAGTGGAAATGTGAACTAATATGACTGTGTATTCAAAACAAAGAGGGCCATGAGAGTCCATCTTTTTTAAAAAAGCTTGTATCGATTGGGTTTAATTTAACGGTGATTCGATTGTGTTTAGGGACGGCATGGACAGCAAGTGCACACATAATAACGGCAGTGATTGGGTCAGGAGTGTTGTCCCTTGCATGGGCAATAGCTCAGATTGGTTGGGTGGGAGGACCTGCAGTGCTGTTACTTTTCTCTCTCGTCACTTATTATACTTCCATTCTCCTCTGTTCTTGTTACCGATCCGGCAACTCTGTAACCGGAAAGAGAAACTACACTTACATGGATGCTATACACTCCAACCTTGGTAAAAGTTCATTTCTGTTGATAGTAAAATGTTAAAAAAAATATAGTTGTGGTAGATTAGTGATATTTTGTTACAGCTAATACGTAAAACAAACAAGGAAAAATGGTACTATATAATGTCCAGCACTCTTTTGGGAATTTTTTTTACAGGTGGTGTTAAGGCGAAAATTTGTGGAGTTGTGCAATATGTTAACCTCTTTGGTACTGCAATTGGTTACACTATTGCATCAGCTATAAGCTTGGTGTAAGTTCAAAACTTATTTTTCAACTCGGTTTTCCTCTTTTGAAAAAGGAGAATTGGATTGTATAACTAAAAAACATATATTTGCCCAACTAACCCAAAAAAAAAAACAAAGTGCTTTTTCTATATAATCTCATTTTTACTCCTAATTTCACATATTCAATTTTTTTTTCAATTCCTTGTTTTTCTACCCTTTTTCCATCTTTCACCCTCCATCATTTTTAGTTCAACTTTTTTTTTTGTTTTTTATAGATGTTTCATAAAAATTTCTATAATACAAAAAATGTTGACTTTTTCACGTTCCCGATAATTTTAATTTTAAAAAATAAAGACATATTTTATAATGAAATTTAAATAACGTTATAAATTTTATAATTGTAACATAGTTCGTCTACACAAAATAGTCAGACAACATCTTGCAATTCATAACCCTCTATTTATTTATTTTTCAACACTGTTTTTGTTAAATACACCTCACCAATTTTTTTAGTACTCATTATATTACATACTTATATAACTCTCAATTAATTATTTTTATTATTACATGATTTAGTCATTACACCTTGATGCTTTCTTATGAATAGAAAATAATCATGCTAAATGGAACCGTTGACTACTATGTTTAATTTTTTCGTTCAATTTCCGTTTTTAACTTGTTTTTATACTTCTATATTGGACAACTTATATTATTAATTGAAGTTTACCGATTAATTTAATATTAACAATGAAATTGATAGCTTTTTACATGTAAAGTTAGGTTTTAATTTTCTTGAAGTTGGATATGTTTTTACTCAAATATATAGTCTGACTATTCACATAATATTACAATATTTTAAATGTTATAATGGTTTTTGATTATTTACAAAATATTTATTTTTTTCAAAAAATTCAAAAATACGTCTAGTAGGGAAAAGAATCTACAAGTTTTTCTGGTGTAGTTACATTTTAATTATGATATATATATATATATATATATAACTATAAAGCAATTTAAAGTTTGGGTGGATAAAACAAAATTTTTAAAATTAAAAATAAATAAATAAATATTACCAGCTTGTCTCAAGAATAAAATGGTCATAATAGATAAATTTTTGAATATTTATTGCCAAAAATATAAAGTGCTATAAAGTGCTATATTTACTAATATTATTTTTTATGTATATCTCGCAAATTAACCATTTAAAAAGTTGTGGCACATTCGTTAACAAAAAGTATATGCGCGTCCCATTTTGCTTTTTAAAATTAGTCCATACATGTCACTTAATTTTAGCTAATAATGCATTTTCAAAGTCAATGTTGCATATAAAATAATCCGCACCAACATTTTGTTCCAAGATTCGGAAAGTAGGGCTCTAAAACGCTGTCAGTCAGTAAGATTCCCCTAATACTTGCTGGTATTAGTTACTGTATGTCTTGTGCTAATCGTGATTGTTAAAAAACAACAACAACAGTGCAATCCAACGGACGAGTTGCCAACAAATTAATGGGGGAAAAGATCCATGTCATGTTAATGGCAATCCTTACATGATTGCGTTCGGTGTGGTTCAAATCGTATTGTCGCAGATTCCGGATTTCGATCAGTTATGGTGGCTCTCTGTTTTAGCTGCTGTCATGTCTTTTGGTTATTCAACCATCGGGCTTGGTCTTGGCATCTCTAAAGTGGTAGAGAATAAAGAAATAAAAGGTACTCTCACTGGAGTCAGCATTGGGACAGTGACACCAATACAGAAAGTTTGGAGAACCTTTCAGTCGCTCGGGAACATTGCTTTTGCCTACGCCTACTCCATGATTCTTATCGAAATTCAGGTACCTTTTCAATGCATGTATATATGTAGATACGTGAGGTCTGTTAAAAGAATGATTTGATTAGACTGTTTGATGATGCAGGACACATTAAAATCACCTCCAGCAGAAGAAAACACAATGAGGAAAGCGACTCTCATAAGTGTGGCAGTGACCACACTCTTCTACATGCTCTGTGGATGCGTAGGGTATGCAGCATTTGGGGATTCAGCACCTGGAAATCTCCTCGCTGCTGGAGGTTTCCGAAACCCATATTGGTTGCTGGACATAGCCAATCTTGCCATAGTGATCCATCTAGTTGGTGCGTACCAAGTCTATTGCCAACCACTCTTTGCCTTTGTCGAAAAGGAAGCCTCTAAGAGATATCCAGAGAGCAAATTCATCACGAAAGAGATCAAGATCCAACTCTCTCAAGGATCCAAACCCCTCAACTTGAATCTCTTTATGCTCATGTGGAGGACGATCTTCGTGATTACAACAACGTTGATCTCAATGTTAATGCCTTTCTTCAATGATGTGCTTGGTCTCTTGGGGGCCATTGGTTTTTGGCCTCTAACAGTTTATTTCCCGGTGGAAATGTACATTGTACAGAAGAAAGTGCGGAGGTGGAGCACAAGGTGGGTTTGTCTTCAAGTCCTGAGTTTAGCCTGTCTAGCTGTGTCTGTAGCCGCAGCCGTGGGATCGGTAGTTGGGATTGTCACTGATCTCAAGAGTTACAAACCTTTCCAAACGGATTTTTGAGAGCCTACGAAAAAATTAATTCCTGCAGTAGTTACTGTATCTAGAATTTTATATCTTATTGTATCTTTCTATTAGTTAAATTAACATTGCACAAGTGTTCTATGCTTAAAAAAGAAAATTTCTACAAAGAGCTGTTGGATTAAGCTTGAATAAGAAACTTGAGTCTCAAATTAAAGGAAATTGTATTTAAAAGATTTGGATAAGTTTAGTTTAGGAGTTATCTAAACTAAGTCTAATTAGATTAGGAATTTGTTTTGTGCTTTCTTATTTAAATAAGTCATCGAGTTATGATTGTTGAATTGAGAGGGTTTTGTAATCTTAGGTTTTGAGCTATTTTTTCTAAAAGATTGAATAAAGAGAGTTTGTTCTTTATTTTGTTTGAGTTATTAAACACGTTCGATCTTAAATTTGGTATCAAGGCTTCCGATCAATTCATCATCATCGAAGTTCTGTTTTCTCTTCTTCAAAACATCAAGCTTGAATCTTCACGACTAAAAGCTTGTTGAACACGTTAGCATAACGTGTGCTCTGTTCTACGCAAAACAGAGCCGTCATGGGGGAGGTTGTTCCAGCTACAGCGAAACCAAAAGATCTAGGAGGAGGACCCTCCTCGATCAAGTGTCCTATGTTAAATACAACTAATTACACGATATGGACAATTCAGATGAAGGTTCTACTAAAAGTCCGCAAGGTTTGGGAAGTTATTGATGCGGATTCAACTGATGTCGAGAAGAATGATCTCGCGGACTTTGATCTTTGAGTCTATACCTGAAACACTTGTTTTACAAGTGGGCGAACTAGACACTGCCAAAAAGGTTTGGGAAGCCATCAAAATAAGACACATGGGAGCCGAAAGAGTCAAAGAGGCTCGATTACAAACCTTGATGGCTGAATTTGATCGACTCAAGATGAAGGAGACTGAAACTATTCATGAATTTGCGGGAAAATGTCAGAAATCTCCTCTAAATTTGTGGTGTTGGGAGAAGTAATAGATGAACCGAGACTTGTAAAGAAGTTTCTCAAGTCTCTTCCGCGTATAAAGTACATATAAATCATAGCATCACTTGAGCAAGTATTGGACTTGAAGAACATATGTTTTGAGGACATTGTTGGTCGCCTAAAAGCATATGAAGATCGTGTGGGTGAAGATGACAAAAATCATGAGGAAAACAACAAGTTGATGTACGCGAATTCACAAACATCATATGCTAATTAAGGCTCTTATGGTGAAAACATAGGTAGGGGTCGAGGAGGACGTTTCTACTACAGAGGGAGAGATTGAGGACGTAATGGCCAGCGGGATCCCTCCAACTTCACTTGTTTTAGATGTGATAAGATCGGACATTATGCATCAACTTGTCTGGATCGCTTGCGGAAACAACAAGAAACACAATAAACGACCAACAACGAGACCCAAAGTGCCGAGGAGCTCTTGATGCATGAAGTTGTTTATTTGAATGAAGATAAGGTTGATCCAAAACAATATGTAGCAGAGATTGGAGATACCGATGAAGGTAATATATGGTATATTGACAATGGAGCAAGCAATCACATGAGTGGAGACAAGAGATACTTTGCTTCAATTGATAACTCAATAACCAGAAAAGTAAGATTCGGAGATGATTCAAATATTGATATCAAAGGCAAAGGTTCAACCGAATTCTTGGATAGGAATGGAGAGCCAAGGATCATGAGTGATGTCTATTACATTCCTGATTTGAAAAGCAATATTATTAGCTTTGGACAAGCTACGGAATCCGGATGCGATATAAAGATGAAAGGAGATCTTTCGGTGATGCATGATAAAGATGGCACATTGATTGCTAAGGCTAACAGATCGAAAAATCGATTGTATATGGTTAGAATGAAAATTAAAGACATCATGTGCCTATTCTCTACCACGGTTAATGCAACAAGTGGATGGCATGCAAGACTGAGACACATAAATCTTGAAACGATGAAGTCTATGATATAGAAAGAGTTGGTAATAGGAATACCACGAATCACGATTCAGAAGGAGATTTGCAGCTCATGCTTGCTGGACAAGCAATCGAGAAAAAGCTTCCCTCAAGCAACATCGTACAGGGCAAGCAAAAGGTTAGAGCTTATTCATGGTGATTTGTGCGGACCTATAGCTCTGACTAAAGCTGCTGGAAATTGATACATCTTTGTTTTAATTGATTACTTCTCAAGATACATGTGGACTATCTTACTCAAGGAAAAGAGTGATGTGTTTTCTAAGTTCAAAAGCTTCAAAACTATGGTCGAAAAGACAAAGATGGGAATATTCAGACGTTTAGGACAGATAGAGGAGGAGAATTTGTCTCACAAGAGTTCAATTCGTTTTACGAAAATATGGGAATAAAACATCATCTAACGGCTCCATATACACCACAACAGAATGGTGTGGTCGAAAGACAAAACAAAACCTTAATGGAGATGAACAAGAGCATTCTCGAGCATATGAAGATTTCAAATTACTTATGGGGAGAAGCGATAAGACACTCTACGTATCTCTTGAATAGGGTGAGTATTAAAGCTCTCAATAACAAGACACCATACGAAAGCTTTCATGGCAAGAAATCAAATGTCTTTCACTTACGTACGTTCGACTGTATCGGATATGCACGAATTGATGGACCTTACTTAAAGAAGCATGATGATAGATCTTGAGCGTTAGTTTATCTCGACATTGAACCATGGTCTATAGCATATCATATGTTGTAGCCACGAACCAAGAGAATTATAGTGAGCCGCGATGTGGTGTTTGATGAGACAAAAGGATGGAATTGGAATCAAGCAAGCTCAGAACAAGAGAAATCTAGAAACTTTGAAATCATTCTCGGAACTTATGGTAATCATGGCATCATAAATGAAGAATATAAGATTTCGGAAATAGAGCATAATAGAGATCACTCTATTTCAGAAACAGATTGTGATAACAATGATCGGATCACGTCTCATAAAGAAGATGAAGTGGAGAGTGTTCTATATAATAATGATACAACAATGAAGAAACAACCTGGCCAAAGAGAAGAGGAGAAAACATCGCTTGGATCCGTGACACAAGCTCGAGAATCACCGGGGCTTGCAACACAGGTTCAACCCGTGAGTAGATTTTCTAGACCAATTTTGAAGCCTAAATACCTCGACAAATACGTGTTGATGGCTGAAGAGGAAGGAGTAAGGCTACTAATGTGCTTGAATAATGAGCCAATGAGCTTTTAGGAAGCTAAGGATTCTGAAGATTGGACGCGTGCATGTGAGGAGGAGATTGCGTCCATTACAAAGCTTAACTCGTGGAATCTGGTTTCTTTGCCGAGTGAAGTGGACTTCAATGGGACTTCAAGCTAAAAGGAAACTATGATGGAAGCATTAATAAGTACAAAGCAAGACTCGTAGCCAAAGGGTATGTACAATTCCATGGAGTAGACTTTGATGAGATTTTTGCCCCGGTAGCACAGATAGAAACCATTCGTTTACTCATTAATCTTGCAACTACAAACACTTGGGAAATACATCATCTCGATGTTAAAACGGCTTTTCTTCACGGAGAGTTGAAAGAAATCGTTTATGTTGCACAACCAGAGGGCTTCGTAGTCAAAGAAAGTGAGTGAAAGGTCTACAAGTTGAACAAAGCTTTGTATGGTTTAAGACAAGCACCACGGGCTTGAAACGAGAAGTTGATTCAAATACTCCAAGAACTTGGATTTAGAAAGTGCTTGAAGGAACTCTCGGTCTATCGTAAACATGTTAACGACGATCTTCTCTTGGTTGCTGTGTACGTTGATGATCTTTTTGTCACACGTACAAACATGAAAGTCATTAGTTCATTCAAAGAAGAGATGGCATCAAAATTTGAAATAAGTGACTTGGGAAGATTAACCTATTATCTTGGGATTGAGGTTATACAACATGGAGATGGGATTGTATTGAATCAAAGGAGATATGCGCAAAGGATCCTAGAAGAATCGGGCATGGCAGAGTGTAATACGGTTCATGCTATTATGGAATCAGGTTTTGAAACTTGCGAAGTCCGAAGAAGAAAAGGAAGTGGACACCACGGGTTATAGGAAAGTGATTGGATGCCTACGATACCTCCTCCACACTAGACCGGATTTGTGGGAGTAGTGAGTCGATACATTCAAAGTTCCAGAGAGTCCCACGACGCAACAGTGAAGCAATGCTTGCGCTATCTTCAAGGAACCACGACATTTGGCTTGATCTTCACGTCTTCGTCAACAAAGATACCAAAAGTTGTTGGTTATAGCGATAGCAGTCATAACTTGGATCCAGATGATGGTAGAAGCACAACAAGTCATGTGTTCTATCTAGGTGAAAGTCCAATCACATGATGTTCACAGAAATAAGAAACAATAGCATTTCAATCATGTGAGACCAAGTTCATGGCCAGAACTGAAGCAGCGAGACATACGTTCTGGTTACAAGAACTATTCAGCAAAATACTTGGAGTGCCGTGTGAAAAGGTATTGATACGTATAGACAAAAAATCGGCTATAGCCCTTACGAAGAATCCGGTGTTTCATGGGCGAAGCAAGCATATACATACAAGGTTCCATTTCATTAGAGAGTGTATTGAAAAGGGATTAATCGAGGTCCATCATGTGCCTAGGCAGACATCTTAACAAAGACGCTTGGGAAGACAAAGTTCAAAGAAATGAGGGACCTCATTGGTGTTCAAGACTTAAGTGAAATTGAGTTCAAGCTTTAGGGGGAGATTGTTGGATTAAGCTTGAATAAGAAGTTTGAGTCTCAAGTTGAAGGAAAAGGAAACTTTATTTAAAAGATTTGGATAAGATTAGTTAGGAGTTACCTAAACTAAGTCTAATTAGATTAGGAATTGGTTTTGTGATTTCTTATTTAAGTAAGCCATCAAATTATGATGGTTGACTGAGAGGGTTTTGTAATCTTAGGTTTTGAGCTATTTTCCTAAGAGATTGAATAAAGAGAGTTTGTTCTTTATTTTGGTTGACTTAGTAAAAAAAATTATCTACAGAGAGCTTGGGTTTGAGTTCATATTCTTGTTCAATTAGCTTTCATGAGTTTCAACGATAGGTGGTTGCCAAGGAATTCGTAGGTGTAAATATTATAAGAAAATTTAATTATATTACCATATTTTTTTGTTGGCCCATATAGTAGTTCTGGGCATTTTACCCGAACTCTAAAAGCCAATCGAATCCAAATCAAAAAACCCGCAATCGAACCCGAACCATTTCTTGTTAAAATCCGAATAGATCCTATGGCCAAGTAGTTTGGGTTTTCTTGTAAACTCAAACCCGAATCGAAACGCGAATTAATATATTGGGTATCCGAACTTGTATGTGTTTGTCCAATAAAGATACTCTAACTAAAAGCAGATCGAAGAAGAAAGTAGAAGAAGTAGAAGAAGAGAGAAAAAGAAGAAGAAACTAAGAATAAGAAGAAGAAGAAGGAGAAGAAGAAGAAGAAGAAGAAGAAGAAGGAAGAAGAAGGAGAAGACGAGTCTTTCACACAAAAAAATTTCGGCTATCCGGACTTGACCCGAATCCGAACCAAATCTGAATTAATTTTCACGTTTGTAATTTTGTCACCACATATTCATTTTCATCACTGAAGCACAAAGTCTCCTTGGTCGGATGACATCAACCACATTCTTAACAAATTCTCATATAATCAACTAAACTTGTTTTCTTTCTATTGTGTATTGTCTGATTGACTATTCTCAGGGAATAACGTGTTTCCCTTGTTTCTTTGGCAGGAAGTCATACGTTGCTTGGCTATTCGCTCGTATGAAAAATTGCTGCTTCGAACTCCTTGGATACCTTCTTGCTTCCAGCTAGAGTATCGTTGATTACGATTGCGATTTCTGCAGGAAGTTCCTGCTGCTTCTTGACGCCTTGCTTCTGGCTCCAGATCTTTTGAATTTCAAACTTGCAAAGTGATGAAAATCTTGGAAACTGTTGCGAGAATCTCGATCGTCCGTTTAGGTTATGTTAGGATTTTTTGAAGAAAATGGAGAGATTGCTCTGAGATATGTGTTTCCTCATCATTACGCGTGTGTGATAACTACACTACTTTCTCTTTCTTCTTCCACATTTTAATTTATTTTATTCATTCTTGCCTTTTTCTCTCTACTCTCTTTCCTTCTTCTTGCGAAAAGCTTCTTTTCGAAATCCACATTCATGCTCTACCCCATTCACGATCCCAAGTTATAATCTTCTTCTCCTTCTCCTTTTTTTTTCTTTTGTTAGCCTAGAATCAAGAGGATATCTTTAGGGTTTAGGGTCCGCTTAACTTCTAGGTTTCTTGCCCCCTTTTCGAACCCTAGATATGAAAAACCCAGACCTTCTCAGGTCGCAATGTCCAGCTCTGCCGAATAATTCTCGCTGGATGTCTCTTCGTTCGTTGGTGCTAGGGTCCGAAAGAGGCATCTAATCAGGACTAGTCTCTCTTTGGAGGTTGAAGGGTCTTCAGAGGACCTGGAGATCTAAGATGTCACCACAAGACCCCTTCGCATCACCGCAGATCCTAGTTCTGTGAAGGTGGGTCCCTTCTCCTCTATAGACTCCGAGGTTTTTGAAGCTTGGAAATATCAGTAGCCTCTCGAGAGGGTTCTGAGATTGAGGGTTGCCAAGGACAGCGAAAGGGCCTCTAAAAATCTCAGGGATGAGATTGCTATCTACAAAGGTTACTTCGAGGCTGGAGTCAGGGGTAGGATACCGGCTCTGGTGGTGAAGGTCTCGGAGCACTTCAGTATTTGTCCTTCTCAGCTGAACCCACCTTCCTGGAGGATTCTCACTGCCTTTTAGGTCCTCAACGACTTTCACGAGCTCAACCTGGGTATCAACGAGCTCCTCTATGCTTATTACTTCACCCCTGTATCTCCTGGCGAAGGCAGATACTATTTCCACCCTCGGGCTAGTGCTCCTCCAGCCAAGGAGCTTGAAAAGATAAAGAGGAAGGGGGCCGCCTTTGCCAAGAACTGGGTGCAAAGATTTGTTTTTATGAAAGTCGAGTTGATGCCTGACTTTTCTACCTTCTGGGAGTTCACTGGTAGGTCTAGGATGTTTCTCTTTTTATGGTGCTTGGAACATGTACTAATCTTGTGATCTTTTTGCGTTTGTATACGTATCAGCGGAGAAGTCAGAGGAAGCCAAGGAGGGCGCTGAGAAGGCTTGGGAGATTCCGATTGAAGAAAGAAGTATCCCGTTTCTGTTGAGTGAGGAGGAGTTAGAGCAAAGCAGCATCAGAGGTTTACTTTTTCCTTCTGTTTTGCTTCTGATTTTATCTTTTGCTGATTTCTTTTCGCTTTTTAGAAAATATGGCAGGATTCGGATCCAAGGCGCTGGAGAATTTCAAGAGATCTCAGGAAGCAAGGAAGGCTAAGCTGGAGTTAGGGAGCAAGACTCACGAGGTGGTGGAGAAATCAGAGTCTCCTTCTGCTGGGTCCAAGAGGAAAGGGACCCAGAGGGCTTCAACCTCCACTAAGAAACAAAAATGTAACTCTACCAAGGTCTCCTCCTCCTCTGCTGGTGATCTTGACCGTGCTTTGGAGCACCTCAAAAGCTCTGTCTTCCATTCAGTTCCCTTTAGCCATCTCATCTCTGATAACTTAGGGATCCTTGACCATGTCCAGAAAGGGATGATTAAGGTAATCAATCCGCCTTTGTCCTATTATTGGTCCTCTTCTTTTAACTGACCTTCACTATTTTTGTTTTTCAGCTGGCTACCTCACTCTTCCATGCCAAGGATCAAATCGCCATGGAGGTGGTTTCTGTTGGAAAGGCCCAGGGGGAAGAGTATCTGGCTAAGCTGAAGGCGGAGAAGGACAGGTCTTCTGGCCTGGAGAAGGAGTTGAGGGCGATAATGGGGCTGGCCTGTGGGTTGGAATCTCAGAACCAGAAGGGAGAAGAGAATGTGCTCTCCTTGACGCAAGAGAAGACGCTCTTGGGGCAGGAGGTTGCTGGTCTGAAGGCGAAGGCAGCCACATTTGGGGAGGAGATGACCATGGCCATTAATGGTGCCAAGATCACTGGCCGTTGGGAGATGGCCAAAGATTACCTCAAGGGGGGAGACGGAGTCCTGGGACCTGGCGGAGGAATCTGAGAGCTACAAGATGGTGGCAACGGCAAAGACAGAAGAGCAAGGCCTTCCTGCTCCCACCTTTGAAGATGAACCAAATATCCCTCCTGCATAGTCCGGTGCAACCTCGATGGATTCAGAGACCAACATGGACAAGTCTCCTTCTCTTGATCCTCTAACTGCCTAGCCTCTTGTCCCAAAACAAAGAACCAAGAACTAAGCTACCTTCCCCCTTGAGGGGTTTTATCTTATCTTTTTTTTTGTTGTTGATGATGATTTTCCCCTGCGTGGGCCTTGTTCTGCCCCTTCAGGGGTTGTTTAAGACTTTTTATGGCCCTGGTGGCCTTGACTCTTTGGTGGCCTTCTTGGCCTTAGCTTTGATCATCCCTTCGGGGCTTTGAACTAATGTTTTGGCCCTTCGTGGCCTTTTTATGATTATTATGTGTTCCTCGTATCCTTTCTATTAAGCTGTTAGTTAGGATATAAAGATAACACTCATCGTCTGGCTTTTGCAAGCCTTCTACCTTTTCGACGTCTTGGTCGTCTGGCCTCTGGCTTTAACCCTCTGGCTTTCGCTGTGCCTTAGGAGAAATTGTTATCTTCCTTTTCTTTTGAGCTCCTATTTCCTGTCCTTGGACAATACTTAGGCTTTTGAGTGTATTTTGCCTCCACTTAGGCGACTACTAGCTTTTAGTGCTAGGCTACCCGGAGGTAACTTACGAATTTTGACACTATGTTACCCGGAGGTAACCGCTTATTTTTAGAATTCTGTTAACCGGAGATAGCCACTTGCTTTTTGGCATTCGACTACCCGAACGTAGCCACTTGCTTTTTCGCATTTTGCTACCCGGAGGTAGCCACTTGCTTTTGCTGCATTTTGCTTCCTACAGTGAAGTCACTATCAGTCTTATTGATTTTTCTGGTATGGATCTTCCCCTCAAAGAGACCCAACTGCCAGTCTTTTCTTCTGCTTCCTACGTCAGGGTAAGTAGGTATAAGCGATGCTCCTACACTCAGACGATACAACTTTTTGCCTTTGATATGACCTGGTAAGCAAGGTTAAGCAGTTTTTCTTCCTGCTCAGCACTCTGCTTTGTGATGAGCTACTCTCTGGTAAGAAGGAATAAGCTTTTCGCTTGTGTTTTGGAAGAGTAAGTTGTTTGTATTACTCTTATAATGATGAATAGTTATTCAAGTTATTTGCCCCTTGCTTTTGGCTGCCTTTCTTTGAAAGGACAACTATTTTATTGAGTGATATCCATCCGTAGACGCAACATGATTACAAAAAGAAAGATGTAAAAGAAATCAAAACAACAAAGCCAAAAAAGAATGTATCTGGTATGCGATCATCTGGGTCGGGAGCATTCTTTAGAAGAAGTAAGATTTTAGGTGTAGTGCTGTTCATCTATTTGGCTGTACTTTTTCGTACCTATCTTGTAACCTGTATGCTCCTGACCATCTGACTTCTACGATTTGGTATGTCCTTCCTAGCTAGGCGCGAGCTTGCCTGTGGCCTTGTCCCGAGTATTATCGAAGACTCGGTGCAACACCCATTCGCCTTGCTGAAACGTCCTGGTTCACACCTTCTTGTTGTAGTTTCTTGCTATTTCCTGATGGTATTTCTAGTTTCATACTCTCGCGGCTTCCTTTTTTTCATCAAGGAGATCTAGGGACAAAGCCATCAGTTCTTCATCTTCCCCTGGGTTCAGAAGCTACGTCTTGGCCGTAGGGATGCTGACCTCAGCAAGGGACACTGCCTCCAATCTATAGACCAAGCCGAAGGGTGTTTCTCTTGTTGTAGTCTTGATGCTGGTTCAGCAGGCCCATAGAGTGGCTGGAAGCTCTTCAACCCAGTTGCATGCGTCTTGATCTAGACGCTTCTTTAGGAGACTCATTACGGTTTTGTTTGTGGATTCGACCTCCCCAGTGGATTGTGGATGTCTTAGGGTGGAGAAGCTTAACTTTATGCCCCAGTCTTCGCAAAACTTCTTGAAGTTTTTGATCATGAACTGTGGGCCGTTATCCGTTACTATTTCTTGGGGAACTCTGAATCATGTCACCACATTTTTCCCGAGGAACCTTTTGATGTGAACATCCGTAATCTTGCTTAGGGCTTTTGCCTCTACCCATTTTGAAAAGTAATTCGTCACTACCTGGAGGTATTCCAGCTGACTAAGGGCCTTTCGAAATTTTCCTACAATATCCATCCCCAACTTCATATATAGTCAAGGGGAATTGACATATTTGAGGTTTTCATGAGGTCGCTTGGATACTTGTGCATACCTTTGACATTTTTCACAGTATTTGCCCATCTGGAGGGCGTCGTTGGCCATGGTTGGCCAGTAGTATCCCGCCCTCTTGGCTCTTAGTACTAGACTTTTTCTGCTGGAGTGAGATCCACATTCTCCCTCGTGTAGTTCCATGAGGACCAAATCAACGTCTTCAGGCTTTACGCACTTGAGGTTGGGCCCTGAGAAGGATCTTTTGTAAAGATTTCCTTGAATTAGAAAATAGCGAGACGCTTGCCTTTTGATCTTGCAGTACTCGCTCCTTACGTTAGGCAGGACGTCGTATCTTAGGTAGGAAATTAGGGGATCCATCCATGTTTCTTCTTCTTCGACGTTGGAGACTTGAAGTCCTTCTGCATCTTCATCGGTAGTTGGCCACTATAGCATGAGCAAGGGCACGCTGATTGGCTATGTGGTTTTTAGGGCAGAGGCTAAGTCGACAAGGGCATCCGTGTGCGAGTTATGTTCCCTGGGAATCTGCGTGAGCTCGCATGCTTTGAATGAGCTGAGAAGCTTCTTGGCTATGGCCAGATACTTGGTCATGCAAGCATCTTTTGACTGATAATCACCTTGCGTCTGGCTTACAATTAGTTGGAAATCACTGCAGATACGTAGGTTCTCTATTCCCAAATCTTTTGCTAAACCGAGTCTTGCAATTAGGGCTTCGTACTCGCTTTCGTTATTGGTGGCTTTGAAATTGCACCTTACTGCTCTTGACGCGACTTCTCCTTTTGGTGAAATAAGCACGAGGCCTACTCTGGCTCCTCGTATATTATTGAACCCATCCCGTTCTACGTCCATTCTCCTTCGATTTTATTTTCTTACTGGATGCTAACCTCATCTTCTGCCCCAGGTATCATCGGTGGGGAGAATTCAGCTTCAAAGTTAGCCAAGACTTGCAATATGATCGCCGTGGCAGGACGGAAGATTAAGCCGTACTCTCCTAGTTCCACCGCCCATTTGGCTAGTCTTCCAGATATTTCTGGTTTGTGGAGTATATACTAGATGGGAAATGATGTGACGACTACCACTGGGTGATCATAGAAGTAAGGACGCAACTTCCTGGCCGAGATGACTAAAGCGAGAGCAAGCTTCTCCAAATGGCTATAGCGGGTTTCTATATCCAAGAGAGACTTGCTTACGTAGTATACCGGATGATGCTTGCTTCCTTCCTCTTTGACCAAGATGACACTTACGACGTGCTAGGAAACCGCCAGGTAAAGGAGCAATGGCTCTCCATCTTGGGGCTTAGAGAGAAGAGGTGACGTGTTGAGATATTCTTTGAGCTTGATCAAGGCATCCTCTGCCTTCTGACTCCACACGAATTTCTCGGTGAATTTAAGGGCTTTCAAGTTTGCATGGGATTTGTCTGACAACCTGGATATGAACCTTCTTAAGGCTGCCATTCTTCCTGTCAGCTTCTGCACGTCTCGTGGAGTCTTGGGTGAGGGGATCGCGTGAATCACCCTGATTTGCTCCGTATTCGCTTCGATCCCTATGTGTGTGACTATGTACCCCAAAAATTTCCCGGATCTCACTCCGAATGAACACTTAGAAGGATTGAGCTTCATGTTATACTTCCTTAGTGTAGAGAAGGCTAGTTGCAGGTGGGCGATGTGGTCTTCCGCCTACAGAGATTTGATCAGCATGTCGTCAATATACAATTCCATGGTCTTGCCGATTTGGTCTGCAAACATCATGTTGACTAATCTCTGATAGGTAGATCCTCAATTTTTTAAACCGAAGGGCATCACTTTGCAACAGTAGATTCCTCGCGACGTCATGAAGGAAGTCTTCTCCTGATTGTCGGGGTGCATGAGTATTTGGTTGTATCTGGAGAAAGCATCCATGAAGCTCATCAACTGGTGTTCTGCCGTGGCATCCACCAACTTGCCTATATGAGGCAAGGGGGAAGGGTCTTTCGGGTAGGATTTGTTAAGATATGTCAAATCTATACATACGCTCGAATAGCCATTCTTCTTCCAGGACACAACGACATTTGCTAGTGAATTAGGATAGTGGACCTCTATGATAATCCCAGCCGCAAGGAGGTTTTTAACTTCGTCATTGATGATAGCATCCCGCTCAGGTGCGAACTTCCTCCTTTTGTGCTTGACTGCTGGGTATTTTCGATCCACTTGCAGTCTATGTACTATGACGTCCAACTCTATACCTGGCATATCCACATGGGACCATGCAAAGCAATCAGTGTTAGACCTCAAAAAGTCTATTAGCCTCTGGCGTATGCCTTCTTCTAGCCTTGACCCCATGTGAGATTTTTCCCCGGTTTTCCAGGTATCACGGATATTTCGTCCAACTACTCCACTTCCGACTCCTCAGTATTCTTTGCAGGAAGTGGGAATTTTAATTGCTACTAGGGGGCTGTCTTTCCTTTCTGAGTGGTCTGGTAGCACGATCGAGCGTTCTCTTGGCCCCCTTTAATTTCCTTGATTCCCCAATGCGTTGGGAATTTAATCACTTGGTGTAAAGTTGAAGGCAGTGCTCTCATCTCGTGTATCCAGGGTCTGCCCATGATCATGTTATACGCAGAGGGGCAATCTATAACAGAAAACTTGGTGGACAAGTTTATTCCTCCAGTGCAGACTGGTAGCGCTATCTCTCCATCAGTTTGCTTGACTTCTCCACTGAAGCCCACTAGTGGCGTGACCTTCTTGGTTAGAGCTTCCTGGGTGAGCACTAGATCCGTGTATGCTCCTCTGAAGAGCACGTTTCTGGAACTTCCATTGTCGATGAGAACCCTGTTCACAAAAAAATTCACCACCGATAAAGAAACGACAAGGGCGTCGTGATGCGAGGTCAGGACTTTTTTTTCTCCTCGGCCGTGAAGCTTATGGCCTCTTGGCTATGCCCTTGACGCTTGGCTTCTGGTTTCCCGTAGTTGTTTTTTGCGATCCTTGTTCTTTTCTTTGTGGCAGCGTGTGTGATACTGCTAACTTTAGATCCTCCGGATATGATGCTGATCACTCGATCATGCCTTGGAGAGTCGGGAGCTTGGCGACCTACTCGGGCGCCTTCTTCCTGGTTACTTACCATCTCCTTGGTCTTGTTTAAGAGAAACTCCGCAAGTGCCATTTCTTGACAAATTCGTTGACCTCCAACTTTAGGGATATGCAATCCTCCATTTTGTGACCATGGTATTGTGGAAATCAAACCATTTGTTGGGATTCCAGCAATGATCAGGTGATCTCATCTTCTGCGGCCATCGAACTTGATCTCCCATCTCCTTGAGGACTGCCACTAGTTCTACTCCCAATATTGATAGATTCAATATATCGGGCCAGGTGTTTGTCGATATCCGATATTGCTGCCGTTTGGCTTACCCAAACGTCGGTGCCCTCCTCTGGCTTCGTTTGCTCTGCCTTCTCTGGGAGGTCTCTAATAAGGCTTGTCGTTCGTGGTTGTCTTCTCGATCCTCATGACCCAGGATTCTTGCCTAGTAACTAGATATTCTTCCCATTGGATTTGCGCCTGGGCACGATTAAGTACGTCTTCCATTGTCTTGCATTGGTACTTGGTCAGCTCCTTGTACAGGTCTCCTTCTGGAATGAGTCTTCTTTTGAAGGCAGAAACTGCGGCGACCACGCTGTAATTTGGTCTTGTAACCTTCTGATTGTTGAAGCGTTGCACATAGCTTCGAAGAGGTTTTGTTTTGCTTTGCTTGATCTCGTAAAGATCGTCACATGACTTGGGCATCACCCTACTGCTGGCGAATTGCTCTATGAACAAATTCGTCAAGTGTGCAAAGGATCCCACGCCTTCGGTTCGAATCATGATGTACCACTGTAGGACAGCGACAGTCAGGATGGATCAGAACCCCTTGCACATAGTAACTTCCCTATGTTCTTTCTGAATCGCACCGGTAAGCGTCTTCTGCCTGTATTGCGCGATGTGGTTATCCTGATCGGAAGTCCCTTCATACGACTTGATGAAAGGGAAGGTGAACTTCCTGGGCATGTCAACTAGTGCAATCTCGTCTGTGAAAAGAGTGTCTGCGTAAAAGCTTGGAACACTTTTCCTCAAAGGGGGGTGAAAAACCTAGACGAGCTTCGAACTTGTTGGAAAACAACTGTTCCAGACGTTTAGCTTCGTTAAAAAGTGGGATGGGGCTTACGGCCTGCTGCCCTTCTACTTCCATAGGGTCACCTTGCTCCTGGCTAGGATCCTGGTTCCCCTGGGTGCCCATCGCCGTTTGACCTCCTCTTCTCCAATGTTATTGGCTGGAGGGGTTTCTAGAGTTTGCATCTGGGGCACGTGAACCCTGAACCTTTGACCCGCGGCTTGAGTAGCCATTAAGGTCGAGTCTGTCTCCCTGAGGGCTTCGTTCTCCAATTCAAGTTGTTGCAGGCGTTATGCGTTCTCCTGAAGCGTCTTGGTATAAACTTCCATATGTTGTCTCAGAGCTTGGAACTCCATGGTTGTTCCATTTTGATCCCTTCGAAGTTGTTTCATCTCACCAACTCTTGTCTGCAAGGTCTCAAGTTGAGATCACATCTCTTCGTAGGTGAGCTTTGCTCGTGCAGGTGTGATATTTACGGTGTCGTGGTTGTCTCCAGCCATTGTCACGTAGTTTCAAATGAAAGCTCCCCTCCTTCTAGCGCCAACTGTTATGGGTGATTTTGGTATGTTCTTTAGAAAGCACTACAGAAGCTGGAAGACAATGAATGTATGAATTCAATGTTAAGATCTAAGCAAAAGAGATGGAAAAAGATGTGTATTGTTCTCTTGAGCCTAGGGTTTTCAGATCCTTTCTCCAAACCCCTTGGATTTATATTTATACATGGAGTTCATCGATATCTCCTACAAATCAAGAGATATCTTATATATCTAAATACATTTAAATGATTATCTACTTATTTATTTGATAAGATAAACACTAAATAATGGCGGCTGGCTTCGGGCCTCTGGCCTCGCTTTGGCATCCGGCTTCCGGCTTTGCCAGGTCGCCTGGCTTCATGCTTCTGAGCATTCCCCTGCCTTATGGCCTTTCTAAGTACTCCATTCGAACCAAGGGGAATTCCCAAGGCTCAAATTTACTCCCAATAATCTTTTCTTGGATTTTGGGGATGGTGGATTTGTGATGATTTGTAGTTAGGGAGTGGTGCTTAGTTATACATGGAGCTTAGATCTCTAGGTTCAGTTGTGCTTAATGGTAGATCTAGAAAAGTAATAGGTCTTCTCATGTATACATTTCACGCTCAAAAGGTGTTCGATGAAACGTCTAGGAGAGCCTAAAGTATGCCTTATAGTTAGTTTAGTCAATGAAATTTGATAGTTAGGGAGTTTAATGACTAGATGATCTATCCTTGTCGTTTGCTAGCTAACTAATTGCAACAAGCGAAAGTCAAGCAAAATAAGTTAGTTTGCAAATATGACTTTTAGCTACTAAAGTGGTACTAGTTTGAACATGAATTTCGTGGTTGTGAGATTGAGTTCCTATTGATTTTTCTTGTTGTACCACTACCTAGATATATAATATGATCAAATTAATGGCCACCACCCAGTATCCATACTTCTATTATCAATTTCCTTGGTTGCGTATTTTAGTTTCTACTTGCATGCTTTACTTTTCTTTGATTGCTTTTATTTGCTTTATTTGTATTTTTGTTTGTAGTATTTAAGATACAAAAACCAAAAATGTTTTTTATTTGCTTAGCTTAAGAATATTTGTATATTCTTTAAGTTTGAACTTTTCTATAGCTCCTTGTGGATCGACCTTCAGGTACTACAATTTTCTAGTTTTGCACTTGCAACTTGTGAGATTGCTAAGGAAACAAAAAATTTATAAATATAAAACTTTGCTTCACAACAAGTTTTTGGTGCCGTTGCCGGGGAGCCAAATAGGTAAATTTTGTTTTCCTTTAAGATTTCAATTTTCTAAAGACTAGGCTTTACTTCTATTTGTTATTAACCTCTTTTTAAGTGTTTGTTATTTCTTGCAAGGTACAAAATTTACAAAGGAAAAGAGAGAATCGATATGGCATTCACACATCAATCTAATGGTAACTTCGTACTTTAAGCCGAAAAGTCCATAAGAGAGTTAGGAACTTCTTGGATGCAAGGTTGATGAAGATTTGGTTCTGAGATCTAATGAGAAAGCTAAAACTGTGGCCATCATGAGTGACCAACACTTGGATATGGGAGAGCCAATATAAGATGTGTACGGCGATGATTTTATTGATCATGTGGGAGAGGCTCGCATTAAGAGTCCAAGACGAAGGAAGAGATACCGCTTTACCTTCATTTTGAGGAAGCTTTGGGAATAGAATGCATGTGTACCATTGTTGGAAGCTCATTAGTCAACCACAAGATCCTAAAAAAAGAAGAAATACATATTTCTAAAGAGAAGAATAACATGACCAAGAAGGAGGAGATTCCACAAGAAGGTTTCATTGTGAATGCACATATATATTTGCAACCTCCAATCCTTCATGAAAATTCAACGAGAAACCCATTGATAAATATTGTGAAATGTATGAATACAATAGCCATTTTGAGGCTAAACTTCATATGTTTGAAAGATCTAAGATGATCCAAGGTACAAAGAGGATCTCAAGGAAATAATTGCTCATAAGAATGAGCTAGATGAGTTACTATTAGAGTGTTTAGTATCATCAATGCATGCTCATGAGGACATTCCAACAAAAGATGGTGATAAGAGATCAATACGAAAAATCTCACAAGGAGATGGGTATAAAGATGACAAGCCCAAGAGGAAGGACGAGAGTCATATTGGTGAAAACATTAAGAGATTGATGAAAGGGGATCTTCCAAGGCTGTGAACAAGACATATGAAGAGTTGCCTAATCCTTCTCAGTTTTACATTAATGCTCAAAAAAGAAAATTCTTTCCGAGGTCAAGATGGAAATGATGGAGATTGGGGCTATGTTTCCCAAACATGAAGAAGTGACAAAGCTTCCGGATCGCATCTCATTCATCAAAAGTATCCTCTCTAACAGAAAAGCGGTTGAAAGAGCAAAGACCAACAACGATCATAAGGTTCTTTCTAAGGTGAAAGATCAAGGAAAGTTCAAATCCCTTGTGCACTAGAAGGGATCTTCAAGGAAGAGGTTTTAGTAGATACTGGATCTTCTAATGTTGTTATCTCTCTAGCTTTAGTGAGAAAATATGGTATCAAGAGGATGGAGATGTATAATTCTCTCATCGTATTAGGGGATTCATCATTCAAAAGGCCAATTGGGTTTATAAAAGACTATCCTTTGAGGATTGGGAATTTCTCAATCCCTATAGACTTATGGGTGATGGAGATGAAGCACCCGACCCATTTTCCTATAATATGTGGAACACTTTTCCTTGTAACTACCAGAGCTAGAATAGACTTTGAAAAAAGTATAGTAACTCTCAACAAGGTTGAACCAAGAGTCTATTACTGCATGATTGTATCCTATGATGACTACTTTATAGCAATCTATGTTAAGAGGAACAAAAGTATGAGTGATTGTCATATAAGGAAGTAAGAATGAACGAAGCCTATGAGTGGTTCTTTAATGAGGATGATGGGAACCCAATCGAAGATGTGCTTAATGTCAAGGCAAGAGGCAAAAACAAAAAGGTTACTAATCCGGGTTGGAATGAGAAAGAACATAATGACAATGATAGATCAAGGAACAAGGTCAAGATAAATAAAAATGGATCAATCTTTTACGAGATCCACACCTTCACAACCTAAGAAAGAAAGCCACAATCAAACTATTGACTTTAAACAAACGCACTTGGGAGGCATTCCCAAGAAAAAAGTTATTATCTTATTCTATAAATAAATTCTTGTGAATATATTTGGTTTATGCTTTCTTTTGATGTTTAACTTTTGAATTGATTCTTTTTTATAGGTACATGGGGGACTAAGAGAATTCAAGTGAGAAGGAGAAGTAATTGCAAAATCATTTCCTATCCAATTCAGCATATGGTCGACATCTTCATCTCTCTCTTATTTTTTTTTTAATTTTAAAAAAAGAATCAAGAACGAAAATTTTTAAATTTTCATATCTATGATATCATCAAAAAATCTCTTCCGAATCATTTATAATCTTGCATTGGGATTCATTTTAACCTCATTTGCAAAAAAAAAATCCAAGGTATGATTTCTAAACTCAAAATTTAAGAATGTTGCAAACTTTCTCCAAACTTTTTGGGTATTTCGATTTCTTGTAGCTTATGAGTTGAAATTGATTGATTATGGTCAGAGAAGGTTTAATAATGCTTGGTTACAAATTTTCATTGCTTGGTTTAACAGATTTGCGCTTGAATGAAAAAAAATCAAAGTATTATGTTCTTGAGTATTCTTGATGTGAATAATGCATTCTTGAAAATTTTAGAAAAATGCGATTTCGTGGTTCCTAAATATTGCATATGAAGTCTCAACCAAAAATTTTACAATTTCATTGAGTAAAAGCAAAGTTAAGCCCATTTTAATTTTGGAATTGTGAATAGTGACGAGTTTGAAATTGAATCTTCAATTTTAGATTTGTTTGCTAGTTTGGTTGGTTTAATAGCTATCTCAAGTTGAACTGTGAATTGGGAAAATATTAGCGCTTGTTGATATAATGATTATTGCTTGATAGCACCATTATTAACCACTTTTCCTTTGCACTTTTGTATATATATTTTTTAGTGTTTTTATAAAATTATCAACGATTAGAAGTATTTTTTCTATATTTGGGGTATATTTCAAGTCACTTTAGGCAAACCAATGTATTATGGAGCGTTGTGGAGCTAAATGGATCAATGGAAGTTTTTGGACAGTTTCCGAGCATCAGAAGTATTGTCAAAGATGAAGATCTTTTCCTCAATGGATTTCGATGAATTTTTTACAGGAGCTATAGATTTTGAGATATTTTTCATATCAATGTTGTTTCATATTATTCGGAGTTGTGGATAAAGAGTTACATATATATTACTGAAGACTAGTCCAACTTTCTCGCGAATGAAGGGTGCAAAAAAAGGCCAAAACAAAAAGGAGGGCAACTTGGGTCTCGAACCAGACATTTTCTAGAATCAAGCGGCTCTGTTCTAAACCTTTTAAATTCCAAGGAAAAAATTCAAGGCCCTTTATAAGAAGCCCAACATTTGGAGGCCTTAAGACCAGACTTTACACATTTGACCTAATAGTGTAGATGTACTATAAATAATGTCTTTGATTTATTAGTTTGCAAGTTAGACAGTAGGTAACATGGAGTCAATGAGTTTGCTTGAATTGAATTACTAAATGATTAGACTTTATCAATAACGTTATCATCTTTGCTTGCACTATAATGCTATTTCACTGTTAGGTCAATTTGCGAGTAGATCGTAGGTTAGTATGGATTCCAAAAAGTTGACATACTACTGTAACTAATATTCAATGAGTCTCTCTATATAGATAACGAAAGTAGATCGATATAGAATCATGAACAATCAACCTTAACCGTATTATGCGTATAATGATCGTGCAAAAGTTGAGTCCCTTGGTTGTTAAGTGTATAGAATCTCGAACCTTGACAGTCGAGTGGGACTTACAGTAGTTGTTTTTTCTAGATTGAAGAATTATGCCCGTATTCGATCTTAATTCTTCTTTGCTTACTTTAACTTTTTGGTGTTTGATGCATATCAATTCATCGAGGGTGGATGTATAGGCATAGAGATCTAGATACCAGAGAAGTTGCAAAAGAGTACCGAGACTTAGGTTCAAATACATAAAACATATACACAGTCGACCATTTCTAAGTCGTTACTTTTTAAAATACGTACTCATTTACAAAAGACATAAACGTTACGCCATCAGCATTGCTTCTCAACCCAACAATTATCCACTAAGACTTACTTGCGAAACAAAGAGTCTAATAAGCAACTAAATTGCTCAGTGTGACAGGTTTACTAACAAATAAATAAATTTTCCCCATTATGCATAAATCATTCAATCAAGTAACGTATCAATCAATAATGCATGCAGGTGGTAAATAAATAATCAAATAATTCACACTTCTGAACTGCTAAACTCCTAAACTTTCCAATATCCACGCTTCCCGGGTTTGAGATCTCATACATCGACGAGGCTTGCCCCTTACCACTAGTGGTTCCCCTCCGTGATTACCAACCTCAAACCGAAGACACAAAGTTGATATATTCGTGTTTTTACTAACTTCTGTAATGGTTTTCAAACGCTTTTAGGCTTTTCGGAGTCTTTTCTTTGGTGTTTCAGGTGTTTTAGGTGTGGAGGATACGTTCAAAGGAAATGTGATGATTCTGGAGGATTTCCGAAGGTTTTCGATGAAGAAACGAAGAATTCGAGCTGAGAAGACTGGATCGA
>OVAN01001621.1:0-39283 GCA_900406275.1 Anastatica hierochuntica
TGCCCATTTACCATGAAAGATAGTTTACCATAGATTAATATAAATGTATAACTTGGTTAGAAATTTTTTAACAACACTAAAGAGTATAAACTTCAGTATATAGAGCATTTACCAAAAAAACTCTATATTTTCGTAGGTGCACCGTTCACTTACATAGAATGATCGTCAAAGAGGTTTTGAACCTTTGTTATCTCTGTTTCTTTAGATAATAGAGATTTTATAACGGTTAGTCCATCTATTTAGGCCGTATACAAAGTTTTAATAAATTGATTGTTAAAAAATAGAATTGATGTCCATTTACCATGAAAGATAGTTTACTATAGATTAATATAAATGTATAATTTGGTTAGAAAATTTTAAACAACACTAATGAGTATAAACTTCAGTATATAGAGCATTTACCAAAAAAACTCTATATTTTCGTAGGTGTTAACCCACTGATTTTGAGAAAAATTCTAAAAAAATGAAAATTTTGTTTTAAAGCATAGTTGCATCGCTCACTTACATAGGATGATGGTCAAAGAGGTTTGGAACCTTTGTTGTCTCCGTTTCTTTGGATAATAGAGATTTTATAGCGGTTAGTCGACCTATTTAGGTTGTATACGAAGTTTTAATATATTAATTATTAAAAAAATCGAAACGATGACCATTTACCATGAAAGATAGTTTACCATAGATTAATATAAATGTAGAATTTGGTTAGAAATTTTTAAACAACACTAAAGAGTATAAACTTCAGTATATAGAGCATTTACCAAAAAAACTCTATATTTTCGTTGGTGTTAACCCACTGATTTTGAGAAAAATTCTAAAAAAATGAAAATTTTATTTTAATGCATAGTTGCATCGTTCACTTACATAGGATGATGGTCAAAGAGGTTTGGAACCTTTGTTGTCTTAGTTTCTTTGGATAATAGAGATTTTATAGTGGTTAGTCGACCTATTTAGGCCGTATATGAAGTTTTAATATATTAATTGTTAAAAAAATTGAAACGATGCCCATTTTCCATGAAAGATAGGTTATCATAGATTAATATAAATGTAGAATTTGGTTAGAAATTTTTAAAGAACACTAAAGAGTATAAACTTCAGTATGTAGAGCATTTACCAAAAAAAACTCTATATTTTCGTAGGTGTTAACCCACTGATTTTGAGAAAAATTCTAAAAAATGAAAATTTTGTTTTAATGCATAGTTGCATCGTTCACTTACATAGGATGATGGTCAAAGAGGTTTGGAACCTTTTTTGTCTCCGTTTCTTTGGATAATAGAGATTTTATAGCGGTTAGACAACCTATTTAGGCCGTATACGAAGTTTTAATATATTAATTGTTTAAAAAATCGAAACGATGCCCATTTACCATGAAAGATAGTTTACCATAGATTAATATAAATGTAGAATTTGGTTAGAAATTTTTAAACAACACTAAAGAGTATAAACTTCAGTATATAAAGCATTTACCAAAAAACTCTATATTTTCGTAGGTGTTAACCCACTGATTTTGAGAAAAGTTCAAAAAAATGACAATCTTGTTTTAGTGCAAAGTTTCATCGTTCACTTACATAGAACGATGGTCAAAGAGGTTTTGAACCTTTGTTGTCTCCGTTTCTTTATATAATGGAGATTTTATAGCGGTTAGTCCATCTATTTAGGCCGTAAACAAAATTTTAATAAATTGATTGTTAAAAATATAGAATTGATGCCCATTTACCATGAAAGATAGTTTACCATAGATTAATATAAATGTAGAATTTGGTTAGCAATTTTTAAACAACACTAAATCAGTGTTTTTTAAAATTTTCTAACCATATTCTACATTTATATTAATCTATGCTAAACTTTCTTTCATGGTAAATGGGCATCGTTTCTATTTTTTAACAATTGATTTATTAAAACTTCATATACGGCCTAAATAGGTGGACTAACCGCTATAAAATCTCTATTATCTAAAGAAACAGAGACAACAAAGGTACCAAACCTCTTTGGTCATCATCCTACGTAAGTGAACGATGCAACTAATGCATTAAAACAAGATTGTCTTTTTTTGAATTTTTCTTCAAAATTAGTGGGTTAATCCCTATAAAAATGTAGAGATTTTTTTGTGTATGCTCTATATACTGAAGTTTATACTCTTTAGTGTATTTTAAAATTTTCTAATCACATTATACTTTTATATTAATGTGTGCTAAATTTTCTTTCATGGTAAATGGGTATCGTTTCTATTTTTTTAATAATTAATTTATTAAATTTCATATACGGCCTAAATAGGTGGACTAACTGCTATAAAATCTCTATTATCTAATGAAACGAAGACAACAAAGGTTCCAAACCTCTTTGACCATCATCCTATTTAAGTGAACGATGCAACTATGCATTAAAACAAGATTGTCATTTTTTTTGAATTTTTGTTCAAAATCAGTGGGTTAACCCCTATAAAAATATAGAGATTTTTTTGTAAATGCTCTATATACTGAAGTTTATACTCTTTAGTGTTGTTTAAAAATTTCTAATCACATTCTACATTTATATTAATCTGTGCTAAACTTTCTTTCATGGTAAAGGGGTATCGTTTCTATTTTTTAACAATTAATTTATTTAATTTCATATACGGTCTAAATAGGTGGACTAACTGCTATAAAATCTCTATTATCTAATGAAACGGAAATAACAAAGATTCCAAACCTATTTTTCCCAAAATCAGTAGATAACAGGTTTTGCCTCTCTAAAATCACTCTCTCATATTTGATTTTCGCTTTTAGAAACCGATCGATGTTTAAATCTTGCTTTGGAATTTCATAACTCAAGTGGCGTAATCTTGCTACAATGTAGCTTAAAGAAATCACCAAGAGAATTGTTTTTACTATACAGAAGAATCCAAAACCTCAAATTAAGATTTTGATAGACACAATGAAATTAAGAAAAGCAAAAGAACTAAGTTAAAAACAGAGTATTTGTACTAATGCTTTGTTTCTTTTGATGACTAAGTACACACACAGAGACTATAGCTTTGTGAAAAACCAAATCTCAAGAGTGGTAAACAAAAGCTTTCTTGAGTTTCAAGACTTCCCCATTTTCGGAACCTGATCAAAAAACAGAACATGAGTTAGCTAACCGAATTGTATTATCCGAAAACATCGGTCTTATTACTCATCAGTTAGAAGCAAACCTTCTTGAGAGTATTAGTGTTTGAAGATGGTGCAGGTTTCAGAATCTCAAAAGAGCAAACTAGAGATTGATCCACGCTTAATAAAGCACCAGCATTGTCAAACTCTCCACCGTAGTTTGGTGCTGAGAATATTGTAACTAATCTCCGTTTCGCGAAAAACTCATAACCATCTTCCACTACCTGCAAAGTCTCTAAACTAAATCTCAACCATTTCTGAAGAAAGATGAATCGTAGAATCGGTAAAAATCTGTTTTACCTGATGGCCTCGACAAATGAGATCGAGATCATTCTTATCCAAAAACTCAGCAACAACATCAGCACCAAACGTACAAGAGATACCTCGATCGCTATCAGACCAACCTTCACTCTTTTGATCAGGATCAGACCAAAGTAAATCACAAAGAAGACCATTGTCTGGAACCTCAGTAGGCCTTTGAATCTCTCGAATCTGTTCTAAATTCTCGAGTTCTGGCGATAAACCGCCGTGCATACATAAGATCTTGTCGTCAATGAGAGCAGCTACTGGCAAACAATTGAAGCAATCAGTGAATATCTTCCAAAGACGTACATTGAATCTCCGTTTGCATTCGTCATAGAACCCGTAAATTCGGTTAATCTTAGCGTCTTCGTGGTTTCCTCTCAAGAGAAATACCTTTGATGGGTAACGGATCTTGTAAGCTAAGAGTAAACATATTGTTTCAAGACTTTGTTTGCCTCTATCGACGTAATCGCCAAGGAATAGATAGTTTGCTGATGGAGGATAGCCTCCGTATTCGAATAGCCTTAAAAGATCTTGATATTGTCCATGGATGTCACCTAGATATCACAAAAGCAAACCATAAGTACCTCAAAAAAGATAAAGACATCACCAAAATGCTAAATCTCGGGCGTTGGCTGTCCTATTAGTTTATGGGTAAATCCGATTTTTCAAACACTATCACTATTTAACTTATCTGATTTTCCCCAGTTCATAATGACTCGAAAGCAAACCATAAGTACCTCAAAAAGATTAAGACATCACCGAAATGCTAAATCCCGGGGATTGATAGTCCTATTAGTTTCCGCGTAAATCCGATTTTTGTCAAACATTATCACTATTTAACTTATCTGATTTTCCCCAGTTCATAATGACTCGAAAGCAAACCATAAGTACCTCAAAAAGATTAAGACATCACCGAAATGCTAAATCCCGGGGATTGATAGTCCTATTAGTTTCCGCGTAAATCCGATTTTTGTCAAACATTATCACTATTTAACTTATCTGATTTTCCCCAGTTCATAATGACTCGAAAGCAAACCATAAGTACCTCAAAAAGATTAAGACATCACCGAAATGGTAAATCCCGGTGATTGGTTGTCCTATTAGTTTCATTCTTAGAGAGAGATTAAAACATGTTTTGAAGATTAAAACAAATCATCAAAACATGTTTTTGTCATCATCATCATCATTCTTAGAGAGAGAGAGAGAGAGGGAGGAGAGAGAGACCACAAATGCGAATGGGAGCATGAAGCTCGAGGAGATTAGGTTGAGAAAGGAAGATTTGTCTTGCGTTAACACAAAGTTGACGGATCTCGATCTCAGAAAGCTGAACTTGTTTACCTCCTTTACCTTCTAACAATCTTCTTATTATATCATCCAATACACTCATCTCCATCATACCTTCCATTGTCGTCATCATTCTCTTTCTTCTTGATCCCAATTTCTCACCAGATTCCAAATTCAACACAAAGGGTCTACGCTAAATCAAGCTAGAAATAATGGGTCGTGAAGGTTTTAATGAATGGTATCCGAAAGACACAAGCTTTTTTGGATTTTTTCCCGAGAAAATGCGGGAAAAAAAACAGAGATGAGATAAGGAAAAAAAGATAGAAATAGAAAGTTACAAAGAGGAAAATGGATAATTACTCAAGAGGAGGAATGTGGAATCAAGATAAGAAGATTAAACGAAATCTGAAACTAAAGATTATGAATTTTTCAGAAGAGAGAAACAAAAGAAAAAGCTTTAGGAATATGAGGAGGATAAAAACAGATGGTGTAGATAGGCTGTCTTCTTCTTCTTCTCTCTCCTCCTTACAATTTTTTTTTTTAAAGATTATATATTTTCAACGCAGTTTTTTTATTTTTTAATGGCTATTGATTATATGTTTAATAAAATGTAATTAAGCATAATTGAAACTAGAGATAGAACAAGTTTGAATTTGAGCAAAAACCAAAACGAGAAATTTTAACCAGAACCGACCCGAAAAACCTGAATCGAAAGCGGAACTGAATTTTAAAAAATACTTGAAAAATATTCAAATATGAATTGTATTTAAAACATCCGAAAAATAGCCAATTCCAAATTGAACTCGAAATATTTTTGGGTATATTCAAGTTTTTCCTATGTTATCAAATCCGATATGAACTCGATTTCCAGAAAAAAATATTCGTGTTTTAAGCTTCGATTTTTGAAAATCCACATCCAAACGGATCCGAACCGAGCTGAAACTCCGAATGCCCAATCTTAATGAGAACTAGTGAAAATGATTGTCCAAAGAACTTAAAAATGATTCTAAAGAGAAGTTGTCAAAATCTTAGAAAAAAAAATAGATAGAAGAAAAAAAGTAGATTAGTGAAAGCTTCAAAGGCAAGAATATTTAAATTTGATATTATAGGTTAGTCATTAGTGGACGGTGATTTAATGGAAGATCCAGACGTGGAGGAATCTTAATGCAACTGGTCAAAGTAAGTACACAACACATTTATTATTAAATTCAGGTACTTTTGTTGTCGGGAGAGAGAAACCGCGTCTTTTGAAAAGTTCGTTTTTATAGTTAGAGACAATTACTTATGTACGTGTGTGAAATTAATTTAATTTAATACTTGAATTTGCGTGCCCATCATGTTACACCCTTGAAAACAAAGAAAAAATTTTCTTTTCTTATAGGAAAAACCTTAATTTGTCAAAAAAAAAATATAGTTATAAAAATACATATTTTGGGTGACTAAAGGTTAAACCCTTTAATTTTTTTCCCATTAAAATTCGATTGAAAATTGGAGTAAAGGGACTTTCACAAATGTAGATTATTAGATACAAATTTATAAAAAATCTTCAATATGATACAAATAAAACTGTTCGTTTTGGTGATAGGATTCAGTAGATGGAGCAGTACCACTGAAATTCGTATAGCTTTTTCAAATAATTTGTAATATGAATAATAATTTAGACGATAAAAAAATATATAGAATCACAAATTCAAATAATTAAGTTAAATAACTATAATGTCGTTTATTGAAACAAAGAAAATTACATTTCATTAATCTAAAATTATCATAGAACTAAAACTAAATAATTAAAATTTATAAAAAAAATTTAAAAAATAAAAACTAAACTTAAAAATTTAAATTGAAGAAAACTAAATCTAAAACTCGAAAAATTTAAATTCTTGATCCCTAGATTAATAGACAATAATATATTGCTTTAAATATAAATAAAAGGGCCTCTAAGAGAACAATTAAACTCTATTGGGCTTATAGTTTAAGCCCAACACTAGAAACAAAAAATAAAAACCTAAGATTGAAACTAGAGAGTGAGTGTTTAGTGTTTACTACACACACATATAAAAAGCTAATCCATTGCTCCTCCTCCTCAAGCTTCAAGATTCCACCGCGGCGGCGGCATTACATTCGCCGGAGACTACAATGGTACGTCGCTTCTTCTCTCTCAAGTTTCAATCTCCGTCGCTGAATCTTGATTCTGAGATCAAATCGTTGCGTGTTTCACAGGGTATTGATCTAATCGCTGGAGGTAAGAGCAAGAAGACCAAAAGAACAGCTCCTAAGTCTGATGATGTCTACCTCAAGCTTACTATCAAGGTTCAAAATTTTTAACCTTTTTGTATTTAGTTTGATGAATCTGTATTCAATATGAGATTTTGAAGTTTTGTTTGTAGCTATATCGGTTTCTTGTAAGGAGAACACAGAGCAACTTCAACAAAGTGATATTGAAGAGACTGTTCATGAGCAGAGTGAACAAAGCTCCTCTCTCTTTATCTAGACTCGTTGAACTCATGGAGGGCAAGGTTCAATTTCTAAGTTCTTGATGATTCTGTTCCATTTCTTTAGAATCAATTCTCGGTTTAGTCGATTGAACTTCGTTTTTGAATGGTGCATTCATGTTTTTGATGTTATATAGGAAGATAAGATTGCGGTTTTGGTTGGAACCGTGACCGATGATTTGAGAGTACACGAGATTCCAGCTATTAAAGTTACTGCCTTGAGGTTTACAGAGAGAGCTAGAGCTCGTATTGAGAAAGCTGGTGGCGAATGCTTAACCTTTGACCAGCTTGCTCTTAGAGCTCCATTGGGACAGAACACTGTATTTCTCTTAACCAAACCGCTCTGTTTTAACTCGGTATGAGTCAATATGTATTGACTTGAGGTTGTGTTTTACTTTGTGTTATAGATTCTTCTTAGAGGACCTAAGAATTCGCGTGAAGCTGTGAAGCATTTCGGTCTTGCTCCTGGTGTGCCACATAGTCATTCAAAGCCGTATGTTCGATCCAAAGGAAGGAAGTTTGAGAAGGCAAGAGGAAGGAGGAAGAGTCGCGGATTCAAGGTTTAAGAAAGATGTCACACCCCTTGAGAATTGCGGTTATGATTTCGAGTTTGTTTGTGTTGGATTCATATTCATATTATACTTTTGAGTTATAAGTATATGTTAAACATAATTTTACAAAGCTAAACATCAATCTCAACAATTTAGTAGATCTTTTAGGTAGATTTTGAAACTTTTTTAACTGAACCTTTTGGAGAAGGTGCTGGAGAAATCGAGCCAGCACCACTTGTGTCCGCGAAGGAGGTGAAATCTGGAGTAGTTGTGTGGCTCGGGGTGGTTGATGCGGTGGTCGGATTAGCAGCCAAAAAGCCAGGAGTGTAGGGGACACCTTTGCCCGGAACCCAAATGTCGCCTTGGATGTACTGATCCGGTGTGAACTTAAGGATCTCTTCATTGCTCAGAGTCTTGATTCCGGGCCAAGTAACTCGGCTTGTAAGAGCAGCTCCAGGGCCTGTGTTTTGGACTTCGGAGTAGAACAACGTGTTGAGGCCGAATTCTCCGAGCCACGGTTGCCATCCTTGAGGCTGGACGAAATCCGGTATGAAACTGTTCATGAAAATAGTCCTCGAATACTCTTTCCACGGCCTTCCGAGGTAAGCTTTGCTTTTTTCCTTGACGGCTAAGTAATCCGGTTCCCCGGCAATTGTGCATCCTTGGAACACAAATCCGGTGGATTCCCTCGGATCTTTACGGCCGTGAGCCGTGATCGGACATGCCTGGTTCGGAAGTGGCTTCCTCACCAACAAAGTACAGTTTTGGAATACCGCAGCCGCATCCCCAAAGAGGAAATCAATTGTGCCAGAGATGGTACAATCGCGGAAGAATTGTCGATGGGAATGAGTATATAGCGTGTCTTGGTATCCATCGAATCTACAATTGAAAAATATCGACTCATCCGATTGAACCCTGACCGCGACCGCTTGATGTTTTATCGCCCCGGCCGTGTTTTCGAACCCAATGTTCTTGGCAATGAAGTAGTCTCCAACGATAGCTGCAATATAACCATAAGGTTCAGTAACATATATGACTTCAAAAATTTTACTATAGATCACCAAAAGTATTATATCTTACCAACGGTGGCGGTACGGTAGGTAGTGATACCGTCCTTGTAGTTCTTGTTGCCAGAAATGATAGTTTTGTCGGGACCATCACCGATGAACACGAGATGCGTCATGCTCTTATTCACCTGAACATACTCCTTGTAGATGCCAGCCTTAATGTGAACCACGAAAGTCGTGTTCTTCTTCTTCGGGACATACTTCATTGCGTCGTTTATCGTTGTGTACTGACCGCTCCCGTCCTGGGCCACCACGATATCAGGCTTTACATCGGAGTACGGGGCGGCAGTCTGCAAGAGACTGCGGCCCCGCTGGTCGACCCACGAGGGGATTTCATGGGCCAGAAGCCGCCGGCTATTCGGCATCTGCATCTGGCCCACGAAATTCGACATTTCGCTGATGATTGCTAACCCGTTGTGGGTCAGCTCAATAGCGGTCTTCAAGGCTTTCTTCATCGTCTCTCCCGCATTCCCTTGAGTCCCTTGAAACCCTTCAAGGCAAGTCTCTTCGTGGCTAATAGCCGCGCTGAGCCAAATCCTAAGATTTATCAAAACTTCGTCGAGCTTGTGGAACTCAAGTTTCCCAAGCTCGTCGAAAGAGTTACTAAGCTCACCCAACGCGTAATCCATCAACTCCTTGCATTGATCAAGCGCCATCCTCGTCCTTGAATCCTTCTGAAGCTCAATCATCGTTTGCGACTTCTTAGCCGCATCACTGATCTCCTCCATAGTCGCATTAAACGCCGTCTTAATCAACTCCATAGGATCCGTCGTGTTTTTTCCATTCTTAATCAGAGTATCTTCACACGTCTTCTTATAATCCGTTGGTGCACAAACATCTTTCACCGCCTTAACGGAAGCCGTTATCTTTCTGTTACCCTCATCACCACCTTTCTTATTGAGGCTAACGCCGAGGGTAACGGCAACAACCATTGAGATCAAAAGAACAGAAGAGATTGTGATAACAACATACCTCCTCTTCCTCTTGAAATCATCGTCGTATCCGTGCGACATAATCGATCTTTTTTCGCGGTTTATCGAATTTGCTTTTTCGAACTTGAACAGCTCTAAAGAAACTTCAATTCAAGATTTTAGAGCTGTTCTTTGTGGTTTCTACGAAAACTAGTTTGTGAGTTTTATGGACTCATCTTAAGAAGCTTAAGTTGATCTTCATAAGAATGGTGCAACTTTGTTTTCATAGTTGTAGAGATGAGTTTGTTTATATAACTGAAAACTAAAAGTTCGTTATTACGGTTGCTTTGTTTGTATGAGGTTTGGCGGGAAACTCGGTTAGTGAGAAACCTTTGAAAAAGAATTTAAATATAGGCTTGTGTTAGTTTATTTGTTTACTCTTTGAGTTTGTTTTTATTTTTCCTCTATGAGTTTCTAAATAGGGGAAATTATTTAATCTTATTTTAGAGATCTTGAAACTCTTTTTGTTTGTTTTTTTTTGTTTTCTACTGGATTAATCAGTGTCTAAATCGTGTTGGGTTAGTAATCAAATACGTCTACTTTGTTTAAATGAAATTGGTAAATTCAAAAAAATGTTAAAAAGTCTGAAAAATTGCAAATTATAAACTCGTTCTAACTCTAAATAAATGTATAATATTGGTTTTTTTTTTGTCTAAAAAGAATAATATTGAAAAAGCAACAAATCATCACAACGTCTTTTACAGAAACAGAAGGAGAGCATAGAAAATAAAACAGAGTGCCATTAAAACTCCTCCACAAAAACAAAAGAATCTTCTTTCTCTTCCTCAAACACTCGAGGCAACCAGTGAGGATACCCACATTCCACATAAAGAGTTCAACCTGAAATCATCAACAACACTATTCGCAATCAAAGTGGCTCCCTTATTGCACGCCGGAGACTCATATGCCAAAAACCAATTTGAATTTGCCGCCGCCAGTCTAAGAATCATAGCCAAGTGACCAGTGAGTTTTGGCCAATCCAAAGGGTATTTAAGTGGAGACCTACTACATACACAACAAAAACAAAACAGAATGTTCACCTTTCTGTATTCAAAGCTCAAGAAAAGAGTTTAAGACATGCCATTCTCTTCCTCCCCGCTGCCGCCGACTAAACCCAATCTTCTACGGTCACTTCTAGACATTGGAAGAATCTAACAAACATACTATTTACACATTCCTTTACTTCAAGCTTTATTTCTTCATCAGCAACCAACAATGGAGCATCATCATCTTCGGTTATCATATACTTAATCTGTTCTTGAGCCGAGGATTTTATGTCGCATAAGGGCAAAGGCGGAGATGAGGTAGCAAATCTAAAGGCTGATACAAAGATTCCAATAACAGCAGACTGATCAACCGGTTGAAGACGGGCAAGAACAGGCTCTGCTTCTGGTCCAATCCTCGGTAAAATCCGCAAAATCATAACCAATGCATTCCCGCAAAGCTAAAACTAAATGCACAAAAGAAAACTGATCAGCAACTACAAATCTTAAGGTACACAAACTATTTGCATGAGCAGACAGCAGAAGAAAGAAAGATGGAAACTGGAGTAAACCGGCATCTTACAAGTATTCGAAATGAAATGAATGAGCTTACTTGTTATAAAACAACAATCCATCTTTCACATAAGGTAATGATCCTGTATAAGCTGAGTGAAGTACTGAACTTGTGGTAAAAGGAAGGAGGATCACAAGCACCAGTCTCAGCAAGTTTTGATTGCAACCAAAAGAACCTGAACTGCGCTGTACATTCATAAAGCGAGTAACCACTCCAACAAACCATAGTATGTTTGATCCAACTGCATAAGAAACACAATAAACAAAGCACCTCCTAGTAAAGATCATGGACATGATGGGATTAACTGATACAAATCGGAGACAAAGGAAGAATCTTTCTACCTCGTGAAATATACAATACGACTCTGCGGGTCCAGAACCACTGGGAAATGCAGAAGGAAAATGATGCAAGACAGATCAATTGCGTAATCTACTAACTGTTGTTCCATCTGATGAAACTACAAAACATCTTTTTTTCAGCTAACACAAACCTAAAAGCAAAACCAAATTCTCAGAATCAGACATTCGCGAATGAATTTGCAAAACCCATCAAAGGATCAAAAGAAACATTAGTACCAGTCTCGGCTCAAGTTATCAGGAACGTCGATCATCAATTCAGGGAGCATAAGCTGCCTCACGAACCATTTGCGAGCCTCTGGTCCTCTGAGACTTGAAGCTTGGCGAACGTAAAAGCTACTCGGTTCCGATTCAGATCTGGTGTCGAGTTCGGGCATGGCTTCATCAGATAGTGTTTCGTGGTCGACATCTTCGAGGTTTCGGGCTCGTTGCTGATCGTCAGAGCGATTCTGAGACTGCCGGAGAAGAGAAATTTCTCGGCGTTTTTGTTGATCGGAACCATTTGCGAGCCTCAGATCCTCTGAGACTTGAAGCTTCGCGAACGTGAAAGTTACTCGGTTTCCAAAAATGGACTTGGGTACAAAATTTGTATGATTTTTGGGCTTATTTGAGCGGCCCAAAATGTTGTTTCGGCCCAAACTTTTTTTAAAAGCCCGTACAAAAATACGGTTTAAAATACTCGGTTTGTACTCGGTTTAGACGCGGTTTGGCACGCAAATCGAGGTGGTTTTATGTCGGTTATCATGTATAACGGGGTCCGTTTCCCGTTCAAACGGGGCCCGTTTTGCGTTGACCGTGTCCGTTTCGGGTTGACCCGTGTGTAACACGTGTCCGACCAATTTTGGAAACGAAAAAAACTTCGCCGTCCTTTCAAGCGACGACCTATCTCCGATCAAGAAAAACGCCGAGAAATTTCTCTTCTCCGGCAGTCTCAGAATCGCTCTGACGCTCAGCAACGAGCCCGAAACCTCGCCTCTTCCAATCCTCATCTCCCGATGTCGACCCTGAAACACTATCTGATGAAGCCATGCCCGAACTTGACGCCAGATCCGAATCGGAATCGGAATCGTTCAAGTCTCAGAGGACCTGAGGCTCGCAAATGGTTCGATTACAAGTTTCAAGTCCTCTCATTACAAGCTCATTAAGAATCAATTCTCTCTTAAGAGCCACCAATCTCTAAAAGCCACCACTAGAATCCGACAAGAACAACAACATCAAGGAAGAAGCTTGTCGATATATCAACAAGTGTTGGAACCTGAGAACCAAGAAGATGAGAACTATGCAAAGCCAAGACTTTGTTTTGTAGATATTGATCTCCTCCTCCATTGGACTGATCCAAACATAAGCTCGAGCTCTCAGTAGTATGATGAAAGTTGTTAACCAAACATAAGAAAGTTGTTAACCACTGACGTTTTCTCGCAAGTAAACAGAACATAATCTTACAGATTTCGGTTTGATTGCGTAGCTACTCTGCAGACTATGGAATGTTCCACTTCTGTGTAGCAGACTGGAGAGAAGGCTCAGAGCAATACCAATTCATCGAGTGTTGTCTTGCTTCCGTTGACAGAAAGACACAGCCTTGGCTCATCTTTATTGCTCATCGTGTCCTTGGTTATTCCACTAATGATCGGTATGGCCAAGAAGGAACCTTTGAAGAGCCTATGGGAAGAGAAAAGCCTGCAGAAACTGTGGCAAAAGTACAAAGTAGACATCGCATTCTATGGCCATGTCCATAACTACGAGCGAACCTGCCCCATTTACGAGTTCCAATCCCGTAACAAATTTTACTCAATGTGCCTTGTCTCCGAGTTTCTTCTCCCTTACCATTTTTTGTTGTCTATTACAGAGCCAATGTGTGGACAATGGTGGGGCGGGAAGTCACTTGTCTTTCCTTTAGCTCACTGACTCCAAAATGGAGTTTGGTTAGAGACTATGACTACGGGTTTATGAACCTGACTACTTCTAATCATTCATCGCTTCTCTTCGAGTACAAGAAGAGCAGCAACGCCCAAGTGCATGATTCCTTCACCATCTTTAGAGATTATAGAGATCAATACTACACGTTGTTCAACAATGGAAAGCATAAAACGGCACCCGGTGCATATCAAAGAAGTAGAGAAACGGCGGAAAGTGTGAAACTCAACAAAAGTCCCACATCGCTTAGAACAAACGAAGGAGAAGCTCTTCAAACTGAGTATAAATAAAGGACTAGAGACATTGAGCAAATCACTTACCTGGACGGGGTCAATGATCAAGAAGGCACGTGGCCTAGGCTAGTGACTTCCATTGCACATATCGGAAGGGTGCTTAGCCCAAGGTCTTCCTACGGGAAGAGCCTACGTCATTATTTGTGGCAGCGGGGGTTTGCGTTCGCGCAGCCCCTACCAATCTCAGTCTTTAACGTTTTCTGTTCAGTCGAGACTTTCACATTTCATATTATTCGACTTTTACCTATCATTATCCGATTTTTACTATTACGGTATGTTTCCGATAATGATTTTGGATACTCATGTTATCTGTATCCGTCATCCGAAATGCACACCCCTAGTATTTGGCAGCACATGAGTTTCTGAGGACATTCGCGAATCGCGTTTGTCAACAGTACTTAAAGATCTGTGGAAACTACCAATGGATGGATTTGGCAGAAGACAATACAAAAAGGGTTAAAAAGGGATCTACTACATACACAACAACAACAAAACAGAATGTTCATCCTTTTTGGATTCAGAGCTCAAGAAACGAGTTTAAGAAGTCATGCCATTCTCTTCCTCCCCGCTGCCGACTAAGCTAAGTCTTCTCTTGGCGACTTTTGATCTGTAACACCAAACCTCAAAAGCCTCAGTTAAATCCGGATACAACCGGTTCTTACTTAACCATTCTGTCAATATCACAGCTTGGTCTGAAGATGGCAATGCCAGAATTATCGACACGAAAGAAGATTCTAAAGCTTGCCATATCTCCCCATCGATTTTACATCTCACTACTTTATTCCCATCATCATCATTGTCGCTTACTGCCGCTGAGTCGACAAGAGGCTTTGTGTTTCTCACAAAAGGAAGCCATAGTTTTACCATTTGAAGTCGTTTCGCGGTTGGTAATATCACTGTTCCATAGCCTATCGCCTCTACGACTTTTGCAGTCACCTCGATGACCTTAACTCTTATCTCAACCGTCTCTGCAACTGCTGTTTCCATCGCCTCAACTACCTTAACTAACTTCTCAGATATGTCAACCCATGTTACAACAAATTCTCTAACAACTTCCATCTTTGTTAGTATCTGAAAAGCCCACGACAAATCCGATAGAACCATCCTAAAAGACCCGTTTTTGCTCATCGCCTCAGAATCTTCTACGGTCACTTCTAGACATTGGAAGAATCTAACAAACATACTATTTACACATTCCTTTACTTCAAGCTTTATTTCTTCATCAGCAACCAACAATGGAGCATCGTCATCTTCGGTTATCATATACTCAATCTGTTCTTGAGCCGAGGATTTTATGTCACATAAGGGCAAAGCCGGAGATGAGGTAGCAAATCTAAAGGCTGATACAAAGATTCCAATAACAGCAGACTGATCAACCGGTTGAAGACGGGCAAGAACAGGCTCTGCTTCTGGTCCAATCCCCGGTATAATCCGCAAAATCTCTTCCTCTTCACCTTCTTCCCAAGGAACAGCTTCCAAGTAGTTAACACAAGCCGCAACAATTCGAGGACAACTAAGTTCTTTAGCGACACGGATAATCCCCAACGCACTTTTCACATTATGACACAAGTTATCCTCAGGGACATCATCATCATCAGAAACAACATAAAGAAGTCTCAATAGATTGATATGATGATCATAATCTGATTCTCGACAGATAACTTCGACGCAATACCGAGAATCAAGAATCTTGCAAGTAGGCCATTTATCAGAGAGCCGGTCAGCGAAATATCCACTCTTTTCACTAAGAATCTTGGAATGACAATAGATCCAATCGTCACGACCTTCTTCATTTCTTAACCTAACAACTATGTCACTACTTGATCGATCACCAAATGTATATGAAGCCTCTGCTTGATTATCCTGTGGTGGAAGAAACAAAATCACATTTCAACAATTAAACTTTGTCGATAAACAAAAACCCACAAATCAAAACTCCATCTTTATGCTCACTCGAGGCTCCATAAGAGCAGACACTGGATCTTCGCCGTTGAAGTTTCTGTATATAAGCACCTGAAAATGGATGTAATCACCATTAAAAGATAGCAAGAAATGAGATCAAACCCATTAAACTAAACAAAGATTCAAGCAAAAACACAACATCATTAACCTCCTAAGTGAGTTTCATAAATGCAATACAGAAAGTAAGCAACTTTAAAATTGAGATTATCAGAGAGAAAAGTACCCTAAAGGTTGAATCTTTTAAGATTCTTAGTGGAACTTCTTCGAATGGTACAAAGTACAAAACAAAATCAAAGCTTTGATCTTGTATCTACGAACCCACCACACTGATATCATCCAAACTCCATCTGACCTCTCTGTACCAATCTTGATGATGATGTGTTGTCAGAACATTGTTGGGCTTAAAGAGATAGATTCGTTTCTTCATTTTCTTGTTTTCTTGATTCATACTCTGTTTAAGTTTTGTTGGGTCAGTCTCTTAGTGTGAAATGTCAATTTCAAATGCTGTTTTGGGGCTTTAAGGCCTCTTCTTAGTTTTAGTGATTATAATTTCTACAATCAATGCTGTATGTTCAAAATATTTCGGTTCGGTTTCGCTCTTTTGATTTCTGAATGATTCGGCTATGAAAATTTGGTAACCATTTAGAAACCGAAGTTCGGTTTTTGAGTTACTAACCAAGGCTACCTAAAGTTGGAAGAGAAAGCTAAAAATACATATGAATCTAAACTAAAACAACAACATAAAACGGTTCTGTTTTCAAAATATTTCGGTTCGGTTTTGCTCTTTCTATTTCCGAGTAATTCGGCTATGAAAATTTGGTAACCATTTAGAAACCGATGTTCGGTTTACTGAGTTACTAACCAAGGCTACATAAGATGGGAAGAGGAAGCTAATAATACATATGAATCTAAACTAAAACAACAACACAAAAACAGCAACGCTTACAATGTCTACATATTAACTTATAACAATGTACAGGTTATAATAAAACATTAGCAAGAAATGGTAAAGCAACTTCTTGTAAACGAGGAAGACACATTTGCTAAGAAGTCCTCTCTTTCTTCTCATAGTTGTCCCAGCTTCTCCTGTCGTAACACGAACAATCACAAAAGAGAACAACATTTCAGCGTAAACTCTACGGGTTAACACAGAGGTAGAAGATACGAGGAGAAGAATCGGTATAGAAAACAAACCTGAAGCATTTGCATTAGCTTTGGATGCTGTTCCAGAAGCTGACACAGCTTGTCGCGGTCACTTAGTAGAGCCTGAGGAAGGAGATTTTAAGAATTACGGCAAACGAGTGGCATGTAATACTAAAGAAAACAAGCGCGTTTTGTGTGTTATAAGGATGGGGAAATACAAACCTGAATGGCTTCTGGGGACTTGAAGTAATCATGTAATGACATTCCGGATTCTTGTTGCTGAGGAGTCCCGGTTCCTTGCTGACCTTGAACAGCCTGTTGGAGTGGCTGTTGCTGGACCTGAGAGATCTCTTGTTGTTGTTGTTGTTGTTGAGGAGGGTGATAGTAAGGCTGGACTTGTGTCTGCTGCATCATTTGCATCTGATGCATTGGAATCTGAAACGGGTTTTGCAATGTTACCCCTTGCTGAGGAGGCTGCATAGGGCGTTGCAGCTGTGAAGGCTGCATCGATTGCATCTGAGGAATGGACTGTGGATTGAGTGATTGAGGAATGGAGGGAACTGGCAACATCGTCTGCGGCTTATCACCTCCTTGATGTTGATGATTTCCATAGAACGGCACAGGCAGCGATGAAGGCCTGCTAAAACCAGGAGATGGCATTAAATTGGGCGGTGGGTATGAGGTCATTGCGGTACCTGACTGAGGATCAATGGCTGGACCACTTTGTTGCTGTTCAGTGGTACCTGCACCTGCCTGGTTGTATCCAAAAGATTGAATCGTAGATGTTCTTGGTGGTAATGAAGCATATGGGTTAGTAGATGAGTATTGTGGAATGGCTGAAGGGAGCGGTGGCATAAGCCGGATGGGTCCTCCTGAAGATGGTGTTCCATGACTGATAAACGGAGAGGATTGATTAGAAAGAGAATCAGAAGAATGTGGTATCCCATGTGAGACTGATGGAGGTGGCACTAAGGGCAGAGGAGGCTGGTTTGACATCATTTTCTGTTCATAAACCCCCCGATTATTGAATCCACCGTGAACATGGCCGGTATGTTGCTGACCATTCTTTGAATAGAAGCCCTGAGGACCCACTCTAGGATCAATCGAACTTTGTCCTGAAGAACCTGGAATGTTGTAAGCCGGTACAAACCCTGATTCAGATATGCTCGAACTCTTCAGCGGAGCCATTTTCTTTGCTTCCTCTGCTTGCTCAACAAATTTCCTATCTGAAGAAATGCTTGGCTCCCGAATCAATGACATCTCGGGGCGTGAAACTGATATCCTCGATGAAAATTCGCTCTGAGCGTTTTCGTCAGCGTTAGATGTCAATGGTGTCCCCATGTGAGAGAATTGACTACTTCCATTTGCATCACTCTCGGTTTCTTCAACAATGGAATGAGGGGAGTTTTGCTCAACCATGACAGGAGCAGGTTGCAAAAGGTTCTCATCGGGCTGAAGAAAGGGTAACTTGTCATCAGGTCCTTCAATTTCCTCACCATCGAAAACTATATCTATTCCTTGTAGATCATCATCAGGATCGGCCTTAAATTGTTTGGGTTTACCTGCGACTTTTTCGGTATCTCTAACAGGAGTAGGATTTTTCACTTGAACAACAGCCTCTCCAACCACAATGGTGGAGGCATTTTGGCCTCGTTCTCTTTGTCTGGCCATAAATTCATCAACATGAATAGATGGAGCTCTACCACTGCTAGACCCAGCCCGTGAAATAGTTATCGCATTAGAATTACCAACTGTATCAACACTCCTTTCCCTGGCAACATAGTCATCCACATGCATAGAGGGAGGCCTGCTGGTATTCGGCTTGCGCTGCCTAAAGGTATCTCTACGTGTAGGAGCAGGAGGAAGGGATACAGAACTCAGTCCCCGCTGAATTGAATTTTGGTGTGATAAGTCAACAGAAGAATTTTCGCCTTTAGCAAGCCTGCTAGAGCTCTCGACGGTTGGTAGTTTCCTTTTCGCAGAAAGAGATGACTGAGGCAAACGCTCAGGTAATGTTTCTGGACATTCCCACCAGAACTTGTCTTCAAGTCCTTTTTGATAAAGATCGTCCTCAATGTCTTCAGAGTCCAAATCATCCATATCAAAATTCTCAGGAGAAACAAAGACACTTTTACAGGATACAATATCATCAATACTCCCGTCTTTAAGCAACAACAGCAACGACCGTGATACCTTCGTATCCACAAAGAGAATACAGATGTCAGTGTCAAGAGGGAAAACAACAAAAGAAGTAAATGATGCAAGGAAAAACCAGGCATGGTGTAGTCAGTAAATACCTCATGCGAATAGGGTTTTATCTCAGTTGTTGCTGAACTATCAAATTCCGCAGTCATTGAACTCAGCAGTGTCACCATTTGTTCAATCAACCCAATGTTTTCCTCTCTAAGAGTGTCTTCGCCGCTCAAATCACTTGGAAGACCAAAGAGAGATTTAAGTCCCGCAACCTTCTTTGAGTCCAAACTGGGAAAAGTGACGAAAAATTAGAGTTTTATTGATTGTTGTGTTAAATTGGGTGAAGGAAATTAGTAGATTATGAGACTGGGAGTTACCTTTTACCATCAAGGCATAATCTGATGGAGCCAATGCTCAGAATGTTTACTGCCTTAATTGCAAGACCAGACAAACTATCTTTTGAATTAACGGAGTTCAATAACTTCATCCAGCAAGACAAAAATGGCGGATTTTTCTTCATTTCTAGTTGATCAAGTCTCAAATTACTAGTGTCAAACCGCCTTTCAGATACAGGTTCTTCAGCACCAGAAAACAGATGACTCAGAAGTGAAACCAAACCATCTTGACCTTCACTACATGAGACCAGGTCTTTGAAGGCAGAAAGACAAGACAAGAGCTCATTGCCAATAGGCAACACCTGTAAAAAGAATCCATAGTCACAAACAATCATAATTTGAAACATATCGCGGTTCAGGTGCATCATTTTTACCATATGTCCAAAGGGACAAGAAGAGCAACATAATAACCTACGGATACAATTGATCAACGCAGATCACTAAAATGTTGACAAAAAATAGTATACCTGACAGAACTTCAGCACAAAGGGGAATATTAATGCGCTATCTTTTGCACTCAAACTGACCAATCTGTTCAAGTTAATAGAATTTAAAAGCAATTATAAACTAAATTTGTCCAAGAGAAGGCAATACTAGTACAAGTAGGTTCCAAGGTGTAAACGCAACCAAAATGGTAACATTAAACATTTGTGTGCAGAGAAAAGCACTTACAGCTTTTTTTCCTGAAAGCACAAGAGAGGCCCTTGCAAATCGCATAGCAGTGAGATCGATCTGAAAGCTGGAATGCACCACTGAATCACACTAGACTCTGACACAATTCCATACTCTAGAACCCTGTTTTCACTTGGATAAGTGGCATCATAACATTTTTCCAAAACTTCCAAAAGCAGCTGAACAATACCCTCCTCTAACAATAACCCCTGAAATGAATAAACTCCAGGTGAAGGAGAGACCAAAAAAAGGTGAACGAAAACTATGATCATAGGGAAAAGGGTATGACCTTTGCATGCGGATGCTCTAATAAACTAGCTAAAAAATTAAGAAGTCGGTAGACCTGGAACATAGAAATAATAGTAGTTAGGAGCAACAGTACATAGATAGAGTTAAAGAGACAAAGCAAACACCATATAAGCTTCAGTGTCTCTTGTTGATGACTGATCCAAAATACTCTCTCTGATGGATGAAAATATGGGCCGCAGAAGGATCGAAGCATGTTCAACCCTTTGACATGCAATACGAACTATGAAAACCCGAAGCATATCCTGAATGACCACCAATGCCTGTTTGAAATTAACACCATCAAACTCCAAATCATGCTGAATATATGCTAACAAATGGCAAAGCAGCAGAGAAACAGCAACGGTAACAAGAAGTAGAAGAACATACAGATACTGCGTGATGTTGGATAATCGTTGCAATCTTGTCAAGATTAGGTGTTAAATGGTTTAACAGCTTTTCAAGTGGGCCAGACTCCAGATACCAGTTGATCTGTTTCTCCTTCTGAGGACCCACCAATGTCCCAACCGCCAACTTTCTAAGACCACTTAACAAGGGCATGCCACTCTTCCAAAACCAGATTCCTTCTTCGGGCAGAATATTGCTCTTGCAGGGAAAAATATATGAAGATTTGAGATAAAACCATTACATAAGACAATAAAATGACTACACACTCGTGAACAAAATACCATCGCAAAAGTTAGGATGGAATCATAAATTTGGCTGGAAATGCATGTTGAGTTCTTGTAAAGATTTATTAACGCATGCCATCATAATCACCAAGTAAAAATAGCTAGGGGAAGAGTAAGATTTTTCATACTAGAATGCAGAGGAAGCTACAAGTCTCCTTTGGACCCAAGGCAGGAACAGTGGACGTCTGGACACCAGAAAGAAGAGTGTGGAATAGCCCAGGAACCCATCCATAAACTGGCCAGCAGACAAGGGCAGACACGATGAGGTGGGACACTGCTCCAAATCCAAGAGCAGAGTCTGGATAATGGGAGGACAAATCAGCTGCACAAGCAGCTAGCTTCGGGCTGGAAAGAGAAAGACAACAAGCCATCGTGGCTCAAAGCTTAGATTTGCATAAAAAATACCAGCTTATAATTAATTACTAAAACAAAAGACACGGTAGCTCACCTGACTTCCCGATGTAGCCTTAGGAGCGCCTTCATTAGTTTGGTGTTTCTATACTGCTCCTTTGCATCCTTTAAATGTAAAAGACAATGTCAATGACCAGAGGGAAAATTGACAATGTGTAAGCCCGCAATCATGGAATTTCAACAAAGAAAAATTAAGGCAGAATTACAGAAGCTATGGCTCTTGAGAAAGGTTTTTAATCAAACTCTGTTCAACACAGTCAAACCATAGTTGCCCATACACGATCAATAAACTAATAAAAGAAAGAAAAAGACCTGTAGTCTCTGCAGAACAGATATCAGAAGGACAAGGGAAGGAATTAACAGGTCCACTAAGCTTTGCTCGCGATTACGTTCAGACAAAAAGTCAGAAATAGAACTACATCCATGATCATCATCAACCAGATAATCTGCCCAAAACAAAAAGAACTAGTTGAGCGCACATATCATCATTAGACGGCTGATGAGAAGTGGCTGAAAAATTGTTAAGCTATTATAAGAAAGTTATCGAACAGTTAAATGTAATAAATGTCATCCAGCCAGTGGGAGATTTCAACTCCTCCCAGCATCTCTTATCATCGCGTCTAAGTTTAAGAGTCAAATGGTCGCACCAAAAATAAAATGCATAGATATACATTCATTTACCGTAAATATTAGACGACCTCTCAAACATGAAGCTGCAGTTGACCAAAATAGCATAAACGACTGTAACTGCACCCTCATCATATAACGCAGCAGCAACGGTCTGTACAAAACAAAACATTTCCGAACACTAACATGTGAATACCACATCAAAAGAGAATTATTGCTGGAAAAAATAATAGATAAGGTTAACATACTGGATTATCCGAAATCAACGCTAAAATCCGAAGTGCTGTTGTCAACTGTGAAATTGATGCGTCAGAAAGATTAACACCTTCAAAAGATTTCTCAAAGATAACTTTTCCGAGATTATCGAGGACGTTCGTCTCAGAAACATTTGTTGATTCTCCAACACCATTCTCAGCCGGTGTTAACTCTAGTGCAAGGATGCTTGATGATGATAATTGGGCATCCCCTCCCGAAGCCAAGACAGCAGCATAACGTAAAAGGCCAACTACACCATGTTTGTGATAAACCACACCCGCATCAATCCATCTAAGTAATCTTGAAGGAGCATCTTTTGGGTTAGAACCACCAGGTGACAAAGTATGTAAGGCCTTATGAAGGACCGGGGCATGTTCAATCCAAGCATGCAAGCATGATGCAGTTGAGTCAGAGACTACGACTTCAAAAATATCCGCAGCTGAGTGACATATTGCTAGATTAAGTGGTGAAATCCCTGGAAATGAGAATGTTAAGCAAGTAAGAGGTTTTGAAGGAAGATGACCAAGAGATTACAGCAAGTTAATAAACTCAAAGATATTTTACCACTGTTTTCAACTGCTGGCTCTGTATCCTTGACTGAATGCAAAGCTTCAATCAAGACAGCTAAAGCCTAAAAACAATGAGAACATATGTTAGTTATAACCATAAGTATCCCTGCCTGAATACGATTTACACAACTAAGTACAAGAATTAACAATAATGAATAATAACACCAACATCATGTGCACAAGAATTAACTATATTTTATAGTCAAAATTAAAGCCATTCATGCATGAAACTTCCCATTTCGTCATCTATACGATTTATTAAAGCTTCCCAAGGACAACAGTCAACCAAAAAATTACCAAATGAATATTATTAAAGCGTTAAAGTTCAATGAGCTCTAACAAATTTCTAATAGAACGTGCAGGCCAATTAAACATAATTACGAAATCATTTACATTGTGTCTCTTATATCTTCACAGTTCAAAACCATGTTTAATCTTCTCCGCAAAACCTTTTTTTCACCAGAAATATTTTACCACTTATCAGCTTACTAATGATGGTCTAGTGATGGAGAAAATAATGAGAACTGTTATTTTACCATATATTGTGAGAGACCATGAAGAAAAAAGAGCAAAGGTACATTACTATTTCCTGATTCCAGATACATACCTCGGGGAAAACACCTAACGTCAATAAAGCTTCACGCCCACAATCAGACCTGCACTTGTAGAACAAAGTTTATTTCAAATGAAGAAAAAAGCTAACGAAATCAGATTCTGGATCAAGGAGACTGATTTAATAAAAACATTTCTCACCTGGAAACATCGCGCAGCTCCCATAAAATCCATAGAAATTCTTCTGTTTGTGGAGTTGACTTGAGCAAACGATCTATCGCACTTACCTGAAATAAGTATGTAAGAATATTAGCATACAAGTATAAATCTACATGTGACAAAGCCTGTGCCTTTTATGGTAAAATGAACCCACCACCCTCAAATGCACTTCAAGATTTATTCCAATTTCCAGCAAGCTGCAAGTAAAACCCTTGGATATCAAAACTGAAGCGTATCGGAGAGGGACACACTCCTCCTTGTTCAAATCAAGGGATCCCTTCAAAGATTGTATTATTCTAGCAGTCAGTTGAGAATGGTGTAGCAAAAAACTCAATCCTGGAAAACCGAAGAAACGGGCTATATTACAACTCTAACGAACATAATGACTAAGTATGTTTAAATGGCAAATCCTAAATAAGAATACCTGCGCGAGAAAACATGAGTGAAAGAATTATATTTCCAATAGACATTGCGATTTCAGTGAAGGCATCCATAATGTCTCCAACATTAGAATGTAATTCAGGCGTTGAGAGAAGTGCTGCTGACAACGGAAGAAAACCCCGCTCCTGTTCATTGTGGGATGGTTTAAGTAAGGTTTCCTATTTAGAATAATCTCTAAAAATTTAATTTAGTGCATAACGAGAAGTGGAAAAGATAAATCCAGTCTGGCACGCAACATATTCAGCAAATGTTTTAGCAAATAAAAGAGTGCTTACATGTAAAAGTCAAAGACTAATTTAACCAAGTGATTTTACCTTTAGAAGTGCCAACATGTATGAATCAGTTCCAGAGTTGGAAAAGGGACATGCCCATGAAGCAGTTAGTTTACTTGTGGCTTTGTATGACATCCACCCTCCAGAAAGATCAGAAACCAAACTTCTTTCTGCGTAGGCTGATGGTGAGGGATCTTCAACTGATCCAAGTGACTTCATCAGCTTCTGAATCGATAGCAAGCAGTAACACCAGTGACAATTTTAAATGGTTGGTCTATATGATTGTATTGACGACCAGATAACAGTTATACTCAGCAACAAACCTGGAGCTTTTGAAGTTGTGACTTAGCGTCAGATAGCATATTCAGATTCTGAGTTGCAGCCCCATGAGAATTGGAGAGACCTCCCAGTGCTGACAACACTGCAAACTGATAGAAAAGTATTAGTAACAATATTATCGTTAGGAGCTCATCAAGATACTACCAAGAAAACAAGATTTTTAACATCGAATACCTCATATCTTGATATAACCTCATACATTCTCAAGCGACGGAGAATATAAATTGCAAGTGAGGCAACTTCATGACATGGTTTCTGCATGAGTAATTTCAGAAGAAGAGAATAGCCCTCACTCTTCCCATGCGGAATACTTCCATCCTCACGAGGCCACCAACCTAAAAACCCCTCACACCCAACTGCATGTCGAGTAGCCTGCTCAACAACTCCAAGCAGCAACAATGTGATGGCGGTCGAATTCTGAACATCATGACCCAGCAAATATACAAGTTGATCCATCCCCCCAGAATTGACAAAGTGGAGGCAGCCTTCTCTGCCAGAGCATAATAAAAGGGCCAAACTTAAACCTAGAAGAGTGGCCTTTCCCTGAAATGAGAAAAATAAACAGCAATCATCTGTGAATATTATAAATTTCTAGCACCAACGTGTGAGAGAGCTAAAAACGATATTGTTTACCTTTGAAAGCTGTGGAAGGGCAGTGCACAAGGGATCCCTTTCAAATTGAAAATATGGACTTAGCATATCGACCAAATCTTGGGAAGTGGCCAAATGAGTCTCTGATTCAAGGAAGCTGAACGCTGCTGATGATCCAAGTGGCACATCTGGTTCTTGAATTACATTGAGATCAAGAATGTCTTTCTTAACCTTGTCAATTGTATCATGAAATATCCCAGAATCTAGGGAACTGGTCAGACAATTCTTATTCTTTAAAAAGAAATCTACATTGTCTGTGACATAAGAAGAGACCCCAGACACTATTGTATCCACAAATTTATTTACAACATCATTAGTAGCTAGCTGGTTAAAGACTTTTAGCAGCAACTGCAACAATCTCTTAACTTCTACAGGCAAATCTACAGCAGCCAGGGGGAGAGATACTATGTCTAGAGAGGATAGACATTCCTCTATTGTTCTGTTGACTGAGTGCAATACCAGTGGCAAGTCTTCAAGATTACCTTCAGCGGAACTCACAATATCAGCTACAGACCGACCTTCAAGGATGATATTGTACTGCCCCAAATCTTTCACGATGTTCCCATACACGATCAAGCTCAAACTCCGATAGCTACCTCTAACCACCAGATGGTTTGTTACAACAGCCTGCAATTTTGATGAAAACGTTCCTTTAAGATCTGGGTGTTCCGCAAAATAATGCAAGGAAATGATCAAACACTTTTTCGTTGGCATAGAATCAACACATATTCAATACTCCAAACTCCTTCCAAGTCCAAACCAAATTCAACCATTTTACCATCTCCTAATAAGTTATTTAATCTCTCTATTTTGCCTACACCTTATTACCAGAAGACAGATACGTGGTCTAATAAAAGTCACGTATACACCTCTCTAGCCAACGGAATCTATGGACAAGAAAGATCATGTCTCAAACATTATACATATGAAACATTCCCAAATGTCGTTACCAGTAGCAGTTGCAGAATACCAAACTAATCATACCCAACAAGATAGCAAAATGAAAAGGGAAAAGTAACAAACATCAATTTTAAGATTAAAACATATATAAGCAGTTACCTCCACTTCCAAAGGATAGGGCGCTGACGGGGTGTAAAGAAAAGGGTTACAAAGTCGCTTGAACTTTGATTCTCCTTCGCATCGAACGAACACTTCCAATGCAAACGAAGGAGGTGAAGTTGCCCTAACGTAGCAAATTGCCAACATTCAAGATAAACATCCATAGATATCACCACTAAAAACAACCCTCAAGAGATGTTATCAGATTCAAAATCACTCACTATAACGTGAATGCCGCCATTTATGTGGCAAATCTAAAGCAAGGCTAACAATCAAAAAAACGAATTGGGTTTCCACGGCTCACGGTGGCAACAGCGGACAATGCATTCCAACAAGACTTCTAAATTGTCCAAACTACTACTTCAAAAAGATCTTTAACTAGTTAAAAATCAACACAAGCCAATAGAAAACATACCCGACAAGCGAAACAGCTTGAGAAGAAGAAGAAGCATTCTGCTCCAAAAACTCGCAAGCCGTAATGATAACTGGCTCAGCAAATATAACCTATACGAAAGAATCAAAACCCAAAAAAAAAGCATATAAATCAAATCCCTAATAGCATTAAAAGACTAAACTTTGAAACATCAAATAACCAAAAACCAACACTTGTTTCGAACAATACGATGCATAAAACTAGTTCCAGTGATAAAATCAGAACCCTAATTTCAACATATAGCTAAACTCTAACCATAGAAGCTAAAAGCAAAACAGCACAGAGAAGCATTTGAAGTGAATCATTTGAAAGTTTACCTCATCAACATACTCGTCTAATTGAGGATGAACAAAGGTTTGAGTGAAGAGAACACATGGCTCAGATCGAACCATCTCTATAGAGAAGATGATGATGATGGCTCCAAGCCCTTGTGGAATCGTGTTCTTCTCTCTCTCTCTCTCTTTAGGTCACACACTAAACTGATTCAGCCTCGATGTTAACACATCAGGCTTAGCCCAAAGGTGACGTGGCCCAAAAGGCCAGTTTTAAAAAATTATATTATATGAAGAAAGGGCCCAAGTTGTTTTTAAAAACATATATTAAAACTAGGAGTGAGCATTCGGATTTTCGGATCGGTTTTAGATCGGTTCCGTTTGAGTTCGGGTTATTCTGGCAGATGAATAGGATCCTTTTAAGAACTAGTCAATTTTTGGATGGGTACGGGTCGGATCTTTTCGATTCCGGTAAGGTTTCAAAATCTTCAAAGGATCTAAAAGGAAACCGAAAATCCAAAAAAAAAACTTAGATTACTTGAACACAAAATCGAGTTTCTCGAAAAAAGTATATAAAAATTAATTCTAGAAAAATATAAATTTCAGATATTTCGAATATCCGTAAGTTCATTAAGATCTTTAATCATTAACCAAGACTCCTTTCTATTTGTCCTCTAATTGAATCAATTTATCCAACGCTTTTTCTCGATCCGTAGCCACGAGTTCGTCATAAATAAATTATATATAGCTTTTTAACCCACCAAAAGAAACTTGTACATCAATAAATCGATTGCTAGAGAAAAGAATATTCAAATTTATTTCATTATTAAATAAAATAGCAAGTCCACCACTTGAACCACGAGGTTCCACCGTGTACAAATTATTGTAACACGATTAAAATTGAATTTTCTTTAAATAAAAATCATATTGTTTCGTTTTCAAAAGAAATAAAATACTTGGCCTAAACTTCTTCCACAAATGACTCAAAGTATCTCGTGTCAGGTCTCTTGACAGTTCGAGCTTAAGATCTTCACGTTTTCGCTGATGGTTTCGGGGGATACACTATCCCTTTCTTTTTCTTTGTATTTTTGGTCGACATGATAGCTTTCGTACCTTCCAACACCGTTTTTCTACTGTGAAATCTCCTTGCATCAGAAGAGAGCCTCCAAACATGTTATGTTTTCAAAGTTCCAATGATATGTACACCACAAATACACAAAACCCAAGCCTTAAGTATGTTATATAACACAAACGCCCACACATAACTTAAAGTTCTTACAACTGTTTAAATACATACACACACAAAGGAGATGCACAACATCAACAATACAATAGACTTCACACACACACACTTTGAGAAAACAAACCCCATCATTGTTCTTCACAAGTTTTAACTAGTTTTACACTAAGATAAAATTAAAGGTTTCTTCACCTTGACGGCGAAGAAACCTTTAATTGAGAATGAGCCAAAGATGATTTGCCTGTTCACAGCCAGCAAAAAAAGAAACATCCTTTCAAGACAATGAGTTTTCTTCTTCCTTTCTTCGTCTGACTGAGAACCAACGGTAAAAAGATCAAGAGCAACTATTATCCATTGTTGTTGCTGTTGTAATCCACTTGCTAGGCCTTACCATGCCACCAAGAGGATGAACTGAAGAATTTAGAAAGTAGTTCATGCTTGTAACTTCTGATCCCGGAACATTTAATCCATTGGATAAGTTCATGGTCACATTTTCTGGATGAACAACTTCAGAATTTTGAGAATTACTTTGTTGAGGTTGAGACTGAAACTGCTCTTTTTCATCAGCTTTCTTTGCATTGTTCTGACTTTTAGTGTTCAAGAATCTTCCACCAGATCCTCTAGGACGACGCAATGCATGGAGATGGCGCGAATAGTGCATATATGGCTGCACCACACATAACGTAAGACGCAAACAACTAACTTGCAACACAAGTATCAAATAGTTTTTTTGATATGTTACACTTCTTACCTTACGACATCTATTAAGTTTGTTATGATCAAGAACAGCAGCAGCAGCAGCTTTTGCGCGGGATTGGCGCCGCCTTATGATTCCATGGTATTGCTTTGAGTTCACATAGATTGTTCCATCTTCTGTTTCCATGTTCAGAGGAAGCATTTGAGATCCATAGGCTGAAACAACTCCATAGTATTGTTGTTCCACACAAGGATACTCTCTATAGGTCTAAACAACAACAAAAAAAACAACACTCTCATAAGCAAATTCTATGAACATATCAAAAACTATTTGATATTTTTGTTAGTGTTTGTGCCTTATGTTATGTATGTTGTAGACATACACATAACAAAGTATTAAGATTAGTTATAGTTAAAATTTTTAGATGTTTTTGAATGCCTTCATCAGTGGTTGTGAATGACTGATTTTTCTCAATCTTTTCGACCTTGGTTCCGTAGGAGCACGTCCGAAAGATTGAGAAATAGAACCATCTGATTTAAAATCGTACCCTTGGCTGAGTGAATCCAAGTTCCAAGCAAGGTGATTGCAATGAGAAAGAAACTCCATGAGGTTTTGGCACAACTTTTGAATTTTTTACATCACCTAAAAGCATAACAAAATGGCATATTTTAGATTCACAATTATCTACCAAAAAAACATTATATAATCAAGAATTTAAAAGCATATACAACAATGTCTTTCCTTTTTCATTTTTTTTGTATAATCTTGGAAATTTAAAGAATTTTAGGTTCTTATTTATATAGCTTAGCTCAATAACATTCATTTTTTAGAACTATCCTTTTGAAAACATTTAAAGAGAACAAAACAAATGAGATCATCAACACCTTGCTTTGTCTCTCCGGTGGATCCAACCTTAACTCCGGCGAATGAGTCAGAACCGCCGGTGAGACTCTCCGGAGCCAATGGATGAGATCCAAAAGCATTCCACCAAGAAATTTGTGGATATGAAAGAAACCCTTCTCCTACCATCTCCAAAATCCAATACAAAAAGTGATAAAAAGATGATTTTTTCCTGTTGAATATAAACAAGGAAACAAAAAGTTAACAAAAGTAATCTTTATAGAATTTCAAAACTATTTGAGAAATTTTATTAGGAACTTTGGGATTGGATATTAGGTAACAAAACCAAGATGTGAATCATCATCAAGAGACAAGACTTTATTGTCTAAACATAAATCTTTTGAATCAACCAAACACTAGGCATGACTCTCAAATAGCAAACAATGAAAGTAAATAAAACACTTGAGTGTTGGTCAAAATCAAACACATCAAAACCTATGAAGAATCTTAAAGAAAAAGTGAAAAGATTTGACCAAAACTTACACACACAGAGTGAGAGAGAACTTCAGATTCCTAGGAAGAGGCAGAGAAAAGCCCAACTGTTAGGAGCCATGTCGGTTCCAAATCAAGAAACAGAGAGAGAGAGAGAGAGAAAGAAGATAGAGAGAGAGAGCCAATGTATGAGTTACAAGTGTAGATGGCAACTATAGCTTCAACCACCAATCACCTTCAACTTTTATGCTACTCTTTTTTTTTTTCCTACTTTGTTTGGAGATTAATTTTTTAAATATAAAATTAGGTTAAATAATTGAATAAGTGTAACGTTGGCTTAACGTGCTTTCTTCAAAAGCATACAATAAAATTTTAATTTTATATTTTCTTTTAGGTTGTCAATTGCAATGTTTTATTATAAATGTGGTCCTTTTGTAAGCTTTATAAATTTTTAATAAATTACGTCATATGAATAAAGGATCGATCACCATTGAAAAATAAATAATACTAAATAAAGTAAATAGTATGACAAACTTTTTTAACAAAGACATGACAATAATTTGCTATTCTAAGCTCGTGACTCATTACCTATAATTATCAATTATAAGTCTACTACATTCTTCTGCAAATAGACCAAACATATAGTGATCACATGAATAGTTTTTGAGATGTGTCTAAGTTTTCAAGTGGTTTTCACGCATTGTCCTTTTTGTTTCCTATTTTGTTACGTCGTGAACATGACGGTACACGTGTATATATAATCTCTAATAATAATATAACGAAAAATAAATAACAAGTGTATGTATTTACACGATATTACGTTAGCTTTGTTTTTTTTTTTGCCATTAGCCTAATGACTTATGGAGTGGGGTTAGAGATGGTCTTAGTAGTTCTTTGAAAAATATATCACCATGGGTTCGAACCCAGGTAAGTGAGCTTGGGCAATAGAGGTGGTAACCACTATACCACTTGTGCCACTCTACGTTAGCTTTGATTTTGGATTTTATTATTATTATTTTTTGAAAATTCGTTTTTATAAGAAACCACATTAAATATTTCATTGTATTCAATAATCAATTTAGTGCATCAAATAATTTGTGCATCTCTAATTTATTAGCTGTTTTTTTTTATAATCTAAATATCTAACAACACTGAGATTGAGATATTATAAACTATACTCCATAAGCTTTCTTAAAGCGATACTTCTTCCCTTTAGATTTTGTCCATACTATTTTCTTATGCGATCTATTTGTAAGTCACTCGATGGCTTAAAAAAAAAAAAAAAAAAAAAAAAAAAAAAAANAAGTCACTCGATGGCTCTACTTTTTTTCATTAACTTCCAAAAATTTGACATAATGACTAATCACTAACTCCGTATTTTAACAACAAATTGCCATTTTAAAAAGGATTATATTATACACGATTAAATATCTAACTTTTTATATGCATGGATTAATGAAAATACTATAAGAACTAGAGTCCGAATATGCATTCCACTTGAACGCACGAACTAAGGACAATAAGGACATTCAAGTGGAAAGTCTAGTGTACAAGGCAAAAGAGTTAAAGAACCTTCCTTTCTCATTTCTTTTTTTTAAAAACTTTTTTTGTTTTGATTTTTGGATGAAAAAATAATAATATCACTTTGCTTCTTTTTGGAAAATAATATCACTTTGCATTTTGAATTTTTTTGATGTGGTAAAATGTTTTTTTCAGTGAAAAAAAGAGTAAAATGTTTTTTTCTAAAGTTAACTTTGGGCCTCCAAAGAGATCAGCCCATTAGAGAACCATGGTCTCGGCCCTTAGCGTTTTACTAAGCCTCTCCGACACGTCGTTCAACAAGGGAAAGAAAAAAACGGCACGCGGTGTATCTTACAGAAGTTAGCAACGGCGGAAAGTGTGAAACTCAACAAAAGTCCCACATCGCTTAGAACAAACGAAGGAGGCTCTTGAAACTGAGTATAAATAGAGGACTAGAGACATCGAGCAAATCACTTACCTGGACGGGGTCAACGTGTGATCAAGAAGGCACGTGGCCTAGGCTAGTGACTTCCATTGCACATAGGAAGGGTGCTTAGCCTAAGGTCTTCCTACGGGAAGAGCCTACGTCATTATTTGTGGCAGAGGGGGTTTGCGTTCGCGCAGCCCCTACCAGGTTTAGTTCAAAGTTCCTTCTAAGGTCGGCTATTTATTTTATATAAAAATTCTGAAATTTTGGTATTTAAACTTGGTATATATATAAAAAAACTTTAATGTAAGTAAACAAACAATGCTTAGTCCAAGGGTGGAATTAGTATTGTCCCACTTTCGTTAATAGTGATTGTTACTTGTGTAGTTGTGTATTGAGTGTTTTAACATGTAAAGACTAGATTAACTATGATGTTTTGAGAATCTTCACATAGAGAATTATAAGGTTTGTTCCAGAATATACAAACTACCAAAGATTAACATTCTTATTACTATACAAAGCAATGTAACTTTCTCTAACCTTGTTTCTCAATAGTGTTATGCACATATGAACGCAGCGTATGATTGCCAATGCCAAGCTGCTTATACTGATTCATCTGAAAAGAAGAACACCAAATAAGATATAAAGCTTTTGATAAGAGACTAAAACCGAAGCGGGCATAAGCTTAAAGCTCGATCCCGACCTGACTCATGAGGTGACGAAAGGTAGTATTAGTACCTCTTAAGGTCCACAGTACATCTCACTGAGAGTACCTGAAGGTGATGGCATGTTGTTTGCAAAGTTATCAAGTGGGAAATACATCATGTTTTGTTTTTCCTCTTCTTCTTCTCCTTCTTCATCTTCTTCAAGCCAGTAAGTTTCTAGAATCTTCACCGCCATTTCGTAGATTTCGTTGTTTTCGTGAGATTGCAGGCTTTCGATTTTCTCCAGTCCCTCGGCTTCTTCTATCAGCTGAGCATGTAGGTTTACTACGTTTGTTTGAAGGCATTGTTGGTAAACACCTTCACTGTGTCTCGTGTTGCAAGCTTCCCCTGCTTTCAGTATCTTGTCAAGTGTTTCTAAACAAAGCATGACGAGTTGAGTATCAGAGGATGTAAGAAGATCACACAAAGGTTTTATGCAGTCTTGCTTTACAAGAAACCTGACAAAGACATTAGCAGATCATTTGTGAGACTTAGAGAGAACCCACACACGCACGCACTAGAGTATAATATATAAACAATAGTGAGAAGTATTGAGATCTAGTCGACTTACAAGATTTGCTTGTACGAGCCACCGGCTATAGCGTTGCAGATAGCCCAAGCAGCTTCATGCTTGATATCGAGTTCAGCTTCTTGGAGTAGATTAACAAGTACAGGGCATATATCAGCATCAAATACAGCCTACGAGATAAACAAGTGCATACATACATTGAGAGCAATATATTCATTAGAAGCGGGTCAAAAGATAAGTTCCGATAGTTATATATATTGGCGAACCTGAATCTGTGACTGACAACCAGCTGTGATATTAGAGACTGTCCAACAAGCTTCCTTCCTGATGGTCTTGTTATAAGGTCCCCTTAGAAGATTTAGCAAGCATGGGAGCGCTTGAAGATCAATTATTTGCTAAGAAAATGACAGAGACAGAATTCTCTGAGAACGGCTTATGATTCAAAATCAAATCTTGTTTTAAGTTTTAGTTGATAATTGACAATGATTCGCAGTAATAGTATAATACTCATCGCGAATAGGAAAAGAGCAGGAATAAAGTTTAAAAGCAGCTATAATACTTAAATTCTATATGCAGCCACGAATATTTACCTGAGTTTGACTGTCGTTTCCAGTTACAATATTGCCAATGGTGCGAAGAGCGGGAGTGAGAACTGAAGGAGAGCGGTGACTGTTCAGAAAGCAAAAAAAAAACTATCAGAATCTATGACTGGATTTTCTGGTTGGCTAAAGATTTGAACACTTACACTGAAAGACCAATAAGCCGCGCACAAACATTGGCTTCAATCACTGCTTGTACTTTTTCATTTGAACCATCAGAGAGATACACGAGTGCCCAGCACGCGTAAGCCAAGAGTTCCTTGTCATCTAACCTAATGAGATGCGCCAGAGCTGGTAGTGCAACACTTACCTGTGAGGAATTAAGTGAGATGTACAAAAGATTACTGACATTAGTCAAATCCAATCAGAAAAGTTCAGACAAAGTATCTTAGTGTTTGTCATTACCCAAGAACCAAGCCTTGTTACCAGAATTTTTACAGTAATAAACAGACGGCCATAATTTGGACGAAAGCCGATTGACAGTCCATAAATATACTAAACAACAATACCGAGATTGGAAGGGAACGAGGAGCGATAGCAAACCTCCTCAGTTTAGTATGAATTTACCTGATCGAATGGAGGCTGTGGCTTTCCTCTGCAAAGATTAGATAAAGTCCATGCAGCATTCACAAGCATAGAGAGTTTGGCTCCATCTTTTAACTGCAACAGCAGAGAAGGAAGAGCTCCGTGTCCAAGGACTATATCACGGCATCTAGGAGAGTCTCCAGAAATGTTTCCTAATGCCCAGACAACCTGAGTAGCAATCGAAAAGTGGAAATGAACAATGAACTCAATAAACATATTTAACCTACATCTATAGTTAGTCTAAAAGTGTATCCTCTGGTCAAAAACAAACTAAAAAAATTTCTCTTTGTTTGTTGATCATTGCCATTTCCTTTATCTTCTAAATTGATCAATTGCAGAAGCAATCACAAGATTTAAGCACTCAGAGGCATTTGAGAACCACATAGCAAAAGTATGTCCATCAATCACCACTTTAATATACCTGCTCACGGACCCCATCATATGGCGAGCTGAGAAGTCTCACTAGCATTGCAACAGCTCCATGATCGATCACCACTTCAGTGTTCTCGGATGTTCCAGATGCAATATTTGTTAAAGCCCAAGCTGCTTCAAACTATTTGTTCCATGAAATAAAGAAATATCGAGCTCATGAAGCTAGTGATAAAACCAGATTTAACCTATAGGTGTATCGAAGCTAACCTGAAGCTCGGGAAAGTCATCCCATGTAAGGAACTCCACAAAGCGTGGAACCAAACCTGCCTGTATAACTTCTTCAACACGTACATTAAACATTTCTACAAAAAGAACATGTATAGCATTAGAAAGAGCAAATACATTGCTTTAGCATCACGCAGCAATGGCACTACAGTAAGTCAAAGACATTATCGTAACTCTGTGTTTCATTGCAGTCTAAAACTGTAAATGTCAATAATGTTGCTATAAGTCTGTTTAACAGTGTCAACATTCAACATAAACAAAACGTGGCTCCAAAAGCTGTTAGTAAATAAGAAGTTAATGGGATATCTCTCACCACCACAAAGTAACGTTCTGATCTGAGTCGTAGCATCAATCAACAGATCCCTCTTGTCAGACCAAATACGGCTTATCAACTGTAGCCAATCGAACATGGAAACGACTTAAAAGTAATCATAAACCGATATACAAAACGTACAGTACGAGAATTTCAAAACTCCAAAATCATATTCCAGAATGTACAAAACAAATCTTCAGAACAAGTAAGTTCCATCAAATGCTACATCTCATTTTGATAATTGTTGCCATTATATAATCACACTTCAGAACATGGATTCGCAAAAACCAAAATCTAATCGTCAAATCCACAATATACCAATGAATAATCGGAGAATTATCAGACTCAAATTTCACAATCGCAGCATGTCAAGACCAGATTCGAAATTACGAAAACTAGAGAATCGAATTTCATAAGAGCATTTCACGAATCGTAAAATACCAGAAGCATGCATCCACAATTCATTCATTCATCTCTCATCAACATCAAAATCCACTTTCGGCGGAAGAAATTTAACTACCAAAAAAGCTAAATCAATCTCCAGATTTCGCCGACGATAATACAAATGTTAAAACCAACCTTCTGATCAAGAGAAACGGCGGAAGGAGAATGTGGAAGAAGAGCCTCGCGTCGCTTCTTAAGCAAACTCTCCTCTCTCTTAGCTTTTCGAATCTCAACCATATCGTCTTCTCTTCGTCGCCGTCCACCAACTCCGTCAACCACCGCCTTGTATCCGCTCCTCCGTACTGACATCATCAAGCTCGTTGTTTCCTCCTCCTCCTCCTCCTTTCTTCGTCTTTTGATCTCCGCTTCGCCACCTGATTCCGACGGTTTTTATATTATACGACAAAAAAAAAATCAAATCAAATCTCTGAGATATAAAGCAACAAGGCCCACGCCACACGCAATTAGAAACAAAAATTTTATTTCTTGGGGGTCAAAACGAATATTTTAAAATATTGGGGTACAAATTCGAATACATAAGAAAATTTGGGGAGAATAAAGAAAAAAACGCGCGCATGATGATTCGTTCCCGCCTAATTTCCGTTTTATACTTTCACTGAATAACAAATCGAATTAATTGGGCTAAGAAGCTTAGAATAATATATTGGGTAATTATTAAAAGAATATATATAATCAGGCCCGGCCCAAAAATATAAGAGCCCGTAAAAAAAACTTTTTGGAGCAACTTAATAAATATTTAACTTAAAATTGAATATTGCTTAATTTAGATTAAAATTTAAAATATTTGCTCTCTGATTTTCGAAAAAAAATTAATATAAATATTTTTCATGTTGTAAATATCAAATCTACTCGTAATAATTGTTCGCACAAAAAAAACTCACAACTATTACGGATTACAAAAATGAATGTTTAATTAGGGTTCCTTTTCTTCATTTTTTGTTTCCTTTATTCCAAAGAATGCAAATTCTTTAGCTGATTCGCTAGAGAAGCGAGCTTTTTATGCTTAAGATTCTTCGATCGATATTTAATAAATTTTTTTCTTTCGTGATAAAAAAGGTCATTTCTATCGTATTCAACTAAATAAATGAATACAAATTTATTCAATGTCGAAAACCTTTTACTACATTTTCTTTGATTTTTTATCAAGAGTTCAATATCTTTCTATATTTGATAATTTTGTTTCAATTATATCGTTTATTTTTATCTCACACCACATATTCTCCCGAAATATGAGGTTTTTAAGCAAACATTAGAAATTCTATTTTTCAATACAGTAAAAAAACTTTTAAACAAAAAAGAGAAGAGAAAGAAAAAAGAAACCGAGATGGAGGAGTTCCAATCTCCTAGAAAGCGATCTTATAAATCGCGTGAAGGAGATCGGAACCTCCAACTGGTTGATCCTAATGATTTAAAACCGGTAAGAGGAATTTATGTTGTTAGAGAATCGAAACGCATTCGATCTCAAAAGACATCGGATTTATGGCGCAAAGTTTCTTACAAAGATTTGCCTGTTAGACCCAGAAGATCTTCTTCTCATTCAACATCTTTGAAAGGTAATAATTCCTTTAAACAAATTAAACCATATAATTTACAAAAAAATCATTTTATTTTGCGTATGCATTTGATCGCAAAATTTAAAAACAATGGATTGAACAAAAAAAAAAACAAATAATGATTCTTGCATGTAGAAGATTAACTCATCATTTTCATTTTTTTAAAAATTATTGCCATAACATATCACATCTTATATCTTTTTGAGATGTGTTATATTTTTATAGAGTTTTTAATTAGTTTTCTAACGTTATAATATGTTTGTTTGTTTATAAATGTAATAATTGGAGGATGGTGGAACGATCCTGAGATAAAGAGAAAGAGACGAGTGGCAAAATACAAATTTTATTCAGCCGAAGGAAAGATGAAGACATCTTTAAGAAAGAGCTACAAATGGATTAAGATCCAATGCTCGAAAATCATACATGGAATATAGTTTTCTGTATTCTTAGTTTGATTTTTTAAAAGGAAATTAAAATCATGCGTGCATGTGTGTTGATTGATTCAATTGATTTATTTATTCATTCACTTATATGTGATGTATTTTTATGACATTATATATATATATATATATATATATATATATATATATAATATTCACCTTAACTTACAAATCTAATAAATGACTATGAAATACAACTTGTAGTTGAAAAGGGTTCGTGGTCTGGTGGTAAGGAGACGGGATCCGGTGGCAAACACCATCGGATTCGATCTACCTGCTACGCAGAAACTAAGTCATAACAATTAAGAAGAATATTGAGGGTGTCTCGTGGCTTCATCTCACCCGAGCATATTGAGAGTTTCTTCAACCCTAATAAAGTCCGACGATGTTTCTTCTCTTTGATGTCTTTCTTGCTATGACTTTTATTTATTAGGAGTCTTAGTATTTGAAATGTTCTAGAATGATTTTGTTAAGATAAAACTTGTTTTTCTTATGTATGTTTGGATCCCGGTGTGTTGTTCTTCACTGGCTTTTGACACCGAAGGTTAGTCTATCAACTCGTCGGCTTTGTTTCCAGAAAAAAATGTCCTTTGTCAACTTTGTTTTTCATCTTTGTATCTTTTGTGTTAATAAATCCAATAGATGGAAAAATAAGAGAGAATAATGTAACAACAAATAGCAAGCGTAAGTATGAACAAATAGCAAGAGTAGTAATATTTATGAAGGCTAAAAGAAAAACCCATAAAACTATAGCTAGGCTTTGTAAAATGAGATGAATTATTTAACAATCTCCTTCTGACTCCCTCCTTCTAGTTGCTTTTGAAGTTGGACAAGTCTCAACATCTTTTCATCATATCGACGTTGTT
>OVAN01001622.1:0-39281 GCA_900406275.1 Anastatica hierochuntica
AATATTGCATTTTGCATCCATCTTTCTTGCATTTGTAGGTACAACCTTGGAAAGCACTTTGAGAGCTTGAGATGATAGATTCTAATAGCTAAAATGACCAAGAACAAAAGGGAATCAAAGGCTAGAAGCACATGGAAGAGATGGAGATAAAAGGAGATGTCAAAATGGAGCAAAAGCCATCAACAGTGCCCAAGTAGGCAGCCATCGACCACCTGGGTCGATGGCCAGCTACCCAGGCAGAAAACGGCGCTTCCTCCTCTGGAGGTTGCCAGCCATCGACCGTGGGTTAGCTCTCATCGACTAGATGGGCCGATGGCTGGTAACCTCACCCTTAAAAACCCTCTTTTCCATCATATAAATACCCTTAGACCTAGTTTAGAGAGAGTATCCATTTTCTAAACCAAGAACACATCTTTACAACTCAAAAACTTGTATTTACTCTTGATCTTGAAGATCTAGAGTTTCTCTTTTAAGATTGGATTTTGAATCAACTTCTATCTTATTCTATGAAAACTATCTTTCTATCTTCATCTCTTTTCTTCTTCTCTTCTATGTTGTGTGAGTTGATCTCATTGATGGAACCATAGATGTTTAGATCTACTTAGATTAGGCTTTGATTTAGTGCTAAGGATAGTTAATACTAAGTTTTCTAAGGATTTGGAGTGCTTAATGTTAGGTTTTAGAGTAGCTAACTAAGATCTAGACTAGTATGCATTTTATCGCCCGAGAGGTGTTCGATGAAATGTCTAGGAGAACCAAATACTTGCTATTTCAATCTAGCCAATGAGAGTTGTTTGCTAGATTGATTAGTAACTATATGGGCTTGTTCTTAATGATTCCTAATCAATATATCGTTCGCAACAAAGCGAGAGCGTGAGTTAATGTAATTGATAAGGAAATGGCCTCTTGTCATGAGAGTGGACTAGGCTAGCATAGCCTTTGGTCTAGGATTTGAGCTCAATAGCTTGACCTAACACCCTTATCATCGTCTATCTAAGTGGATCAATTATGACATTTATGGGTCCATCATCTTAGTTCATAGTTTACTTCAAGTTAGTATCTTTCGAACTTTATGTTTGCTTTCTTGCTTTGCTTTTACTTTTAGAACCTTAAGAAAACCAAAACAAAACCCAATCTCCATTAATTGCTTAGGTTAAGTCTAAATGTTTATTCCCAAAGCTTAGATCCTTCTAGTCTAAGTTTTCTCCTTGTGGTTCGATCCCCAAGTACTACGATGACATATCCGTGCACTTGCGGATTGTGTTATTGATAGGAAACGAGCTTTTACAAATTTAAAGCTTCGTTCGTGGTGCCTTGCGTTTGCATAGACAATAGGCACTCAACACACAATTGCAATCTTACCGCCCCAAGGACCAAAAATGGCCACGACCCGGTGCCACAGATCAAGTGCCACGACCGAATGAGGCATATAAACCCCACGACGAGCTGAAAGCTCTTCCTTGGCAAGAACTGGTCAGAAACAGCACTCTACACGGTGCCAGACCCTTCATGCCCCACGTCTCACCAACCTCCAGCACAAGCCCATGACACTCCTCTGACCGGCCGCCTGCTCGTTTCCCTAATCCGACCGGTCACAGCCCTCTTACTCTTCAACCCGCCGTGCCACACACCTCCCAACACTGGCCGCAAAGAATTCCTTGTCCAAAACTAGTCCCAGCCACTCCAGCACCCGTTACCACTCCAGTCACTCCTGGCCTCATTCCAACAAGCCATAACCCACAGACCATGGACAATCATCCCACCTATCCGACTACACTTCCCATGGTCGGAACACATCTATAAATGCATTTTTTTGGTTGGATCAATACCAAACTCAAAATCTTCAAGTATCAGCACCTAAATCACGTCATACACATCAAATTGAGATGTTTTTAAGGTTGGGACGTTCAGAACACAAAGAACACACTTGGAGCTATAACGATTCTCAAACTAAGCAATTTTTGCAACCAAGAAAAGCCATATACGCCAAGTAAGGAACTAACTAAACTTTTCCAGTACTTAATGCAGGTCATAAGAAGCATATTGAGATGTCAATTCACTCCTAAATACCATAAGACTCAAAGCCGAGGCTATGTAACTGAAATTGCAAGAAATCAGACCGTAAAGGAATTTTGAGAAGGAGTATCATTTCTTATCATAGCCAAGCTGTACAATAACCAAAATGAGAAGCTTTTGAGGCTACAAAAGATTTGATAAAGGCATAGCCGCTCTTCAAACACATCCAAAGGCTCAAAATGCGTTTAAATGGACGAGGAACGCAACCGGAACATCTAAAGAGCGATCTTAGCCAAACCAGCTGTCATGATTGAGCATTTTCATCCAATACATTTAGAAAAATGTGACTACTTTGCTTACAAAGACGATCACACAATTTTGGCTCACCGGAGGCCTAAAACCGACAAATTTGACTTATTCAAAACTCTTCTCTACGAGTTGAACCAAGTCTAACAACTGAAGATGCCTGGAAAAAGTGGGAAAATATTAAGAACTGCCCAAACAGTTTTGGAGGGACTCATATTTCATTCCGGAGACCCTGATTGAGCTAGAAACTGAAGAAAACTCGGCGAAAACCAAAACGAGCTCCACAAAGCAAACCAAGCTGTCAAATTGAAGATTCACCATTAAGTAGCATATGGAGAAGGCAATTCTCAAGAAAAACCAGCCCTGGAACGATCCTGAATAAAAAACAGCCCGATTTTTCATCAAACGAGCCAAACCGAGCTTACCAAAGATCCAACTCGCCCAAATCATATAAGGTACGAGCTCTAGCCTTTTAAACTTCAATTTTACTTATAAATATTCTATTTTGCAGTGGAGATTAATTTTGGTCGTTGCATTTTTCACGGATTGCAAAACGGCCAAACGATCAAAATTTTGGTTTACCGAAACATCACATATGGCCATACTTATCTTCAAATATTTTGACCAGTAGCTAAGAGTTTCCTATTTATTTTCTTTAGCATTAGTTTTCAGTACCTTCCTCACTTGATTTTACACCGAGACAGTGTAAATTAAGTCAGAGGGATTCTTATTGTTACTAATGCTTCTTTTACTTTGTTTTTGATTCTTTTTCTTAGCTTTTGAGGCGTTTTAAAAAATTTTCAAAATAATAACATTTGATTGAGTCAAAATCAATCCGAAAATGAGCTTAACTTTGAACAAACCATGTTTCTAATGACTAGTATCCCTAGTCTTTGTGTTTGAATGCAGTTTTACCGAATGAGATAACCCAAATGGATCAGCTAACCGATGCACCATATCACTTGATATCTAGGTAATGAACTTAATTTCTCTTCTTGGGGCTTAGTATACATTGAATCGGATTCCTCTTTAGACCTGGAAAAAATAAGTCTAAGATTCCCCTCTTTCCTGTTTAACAAAAATCTTCAAAAAAAGATGCTTATGCATATTGTGAATTTTGGAATCGATAAAATCCAAATGTACTTAAAAGAAAAAAAAACAAAAAAGAATAAAGAGATTGAATAAAACAAATGAAATGATACCCTAGAAAAGTAGGGAATAAATCGATACTGAGAGGCTGATAGAAAAAATAAAATGATACCCTAAAAAATTAGGGAAAAATCAGCCTCTAAAAAGCATTTAAAAGTGAATTAGGAAGAGGAAAGGAAACGTTTGTGGACTAAAATTGTTTAGGATTCTGTTTGAGTTTGAATCTACGTGTTCTTTGATCGATATTCCCTCGAAGAAACCGCAAACTGTAGATTTAGGAAGTAGTGATGGAAAACTTGGGTCACTCTTGTTGATAGTGGATGAATCGGGAATGTTGTTAAGTTTGTGGTGAAAACCGGGGTTCTACCTAAATGTCAACGCGGGTATATAGCGAATTTCGTATGTCTAACTCACCAATAGGTTCTTGAAGTTCTGGTAAGTTTTCATGTTTTCAAACCTCTTCTTTGCTCTTCATTTTCTTAGCTCAAGGACAAGCTAGAAGCTAAGTCCAGGGGAGTTGATAACACCAATATTTTACCATTTTTCCCATAAATTTTAGTATGTTTTCTTATTGTTTTTAAGCAACTTTATGCATGAAAATGTAGCTTCTCAGTATTTGTAGTGTTTTGAGTCATTTCAGGTCAAATTATGCATTTTTGGAGCATTATGGAGCTAATTGGAGGAAAAACTAGTTTCTAGACAGTTTCCAAGCATCACAAAGCTCATCCAAGATGAAGGCTTCGCCATCATTGGATATTGATGAAATTTGGATAGAAGCTAGAGAGTTTAGTTAGCTTTCATATGGAAGTTGTTTCACCTCATTTGTAGCAGTGCATCAAGAGTTATGAGAAATATAATAAAGACTGGTCATGCTGGCTCGCAGATGAATGAGGCGTAGGAAGGTTAGAACTAATGGATCACGACTTTGGCCTCAATTAAGAAAGAAACACAACCAAAGTATATGTCCTCAAGGCCTTTCCAAGAACAAGAACTCAAGTCAAAAGCACTTCCACAAGATGCCCAAGTTGAAAAGACTTAAGGTCCAATTTTAACCTAATTGACCTAATATGGGAAAACGCCTATTTATACTTGTTTTTAGCCTTTGTATTTTGTAGAGTTGCATTGTCTTTCCCTAGAAAAGTACAGAAAAAATCGGTTCTCAGAGGATGATAGAAAAAATAAAATGATAGCCTTGAAAATTAGGGAAAAATAAGCCTCTAACAAGCTTTTAAAAGTGAATAAAGAAGAGGAAAGGAATCGTTTGTGGACTAAAATTGTTTAGGATTCTATTAGAGTTTGAATCAACGTGTTCTTTGATTGATATTCCCTCGAAGAAACTGCACGCTGTAGATTTAGGGAGCAGTAATGGAAAATTTGGGTCACTCTTGTTGATTGTGGATTAATCGGGAACATTGTTAAGTTTTTGGTAAAAATCGGGGTTCTACCTAAATGTCAACGTGGGTATATAGTGGATTTCATCAGTCTAACTAACCAATAGGTTCTGGAAGTTCTGTTAATTTTCCATGTTTTCAAACCTCTTCTCTACTCTTCGTTTTGTTAGCTCGAGAACGAGCTAAAAGCTAAGTTCGGGGGAGTTGATAACACCAATATTTTACCATTTTTCCAATAGATTTTAGTATGTTTTCTTATTGTTTTTAAGAAAATTTATGCATAAAAAGGTATATTTCCTGTATTTTCAGTCTTTTGAGTCATTTCAGGTAAAAATGTGCATTTTGGGACATTATGGAGCTAATTGGAGCAAAAGCTAGTTTCTGGACAGTTTCCGAGCATCAGAAAGATCATCCGGGATGAAAGTTTTTCCACCATTGGATTTTATTGTAATTTCGACAGGAGCTATAGGACTGAGTTAGTTTTCATATGGAAGTGGTTTCACATCATTTGAAGAAGTGGATCAAATGTTATACTAAATATACTGAAGGCTGGTCCTGCTAGCTCGCAGATGAATGATGCGTAGGAAGGCTAGAACTAATGTATCACGACTTTTGCCTAAATTAAGACAGAAAAACAACCAAAGTAGTTGTCCTGAAGGCCTTTCCAATTCCAAAGCTCTTCTACAAGATGCCCAAGTTGAAAGGCCTTAAGGCCTGATTTTAACCTAATTGACATAATATTGGACATATCATATTTATACTTGTCTTTAGCCTTTGTATTTCGTAGATTTGCATTGTCTTAAGTTAGATTAGAAGTTTAAGGCGGCAGGGATGAGCCCCTTGGCGTCGTGAGCTTCCCATCTCAAAGGATTCAATCTTCCTTCATTGTTTCATCAATAAATCGATTTTCTCGTTCCTCTCTTGTCTTTGATTGATCTAATGCTTTCTATTCTTTGCTGCTGCGTGTTTAACATGCTAAGTATTATGTAGTTTTCTAGTTAGACATTAGGTTATCACGAGTTCATGATCATGTATGTTTAGGGATTCAATTATATTAGGGTTTATCATTAACGTTATCACCTTTGCTCGTATTCAATGCTATCTCACTTCTTAGGCCAGTTAGTGAGTAGATCTATAGTGATATCCATTCAAAAAGCTTGACTTACTGCTATAACTAGAATTTGGTGAGCCATTCTACTTAGACTTCGAAAGTAGATTGATCTAGAATTGTGAACACTAAATCATACACACATAGTTAATGCATACTTTTCTTCTACAAGGACTTGTGAAAGTTGACTCCCTTGATTATTAATTAGTATAGTGCCCCGAACCTCGAAAGTGGAGAGGGTATAATTTTGGGTTATGTTCTATACCTAAGCTAAAACAGCACCCGAAAATAGAACCATTGCATGCTAGTTTACATTCTCTTTGATCTCCTATTTGTCTAACGTTTATCTTTCATTGATTTTTCTTTGCTTTTACATTCTCTTTTGTTTCTTTAATTCATTTATAACAAAAAACCAAAACTTCTTTGTTTCTTCTTCGTTAATTCGAACGTCTATAGATCCTTAGTGCACTACTCATCTTTATGAGATCGATACCTTAAGTACTACAACTACGTTGTGTACTTGCAGTTGTAGTGGCGTTTTTTGGGTGAAACTTGACAAACACCAAGCTTTCTGTCGCCGTTGCCGGGGACTTTTTAGTTGTATAAGTATTTCAATCTAGGATAAGTCTAGGAAATTTTTCTGCTTTTTTTTTGCTTTTCCTTTTCCTTTAGTTTTAGGATTTCCTTTTTCTTATTTTTCTTATTTTTCCTTTTTCTGATTTTCTTTTTTATTCACTTTTTCCTTTTATGTGTTTCTTGATTTTCAGGAAATACAATGCGGAATCTAAACTTCCTACATAAGGAGGCCACGTTTTCTTAGAGCTACAACCCTCTATATCATCAAAAATATTGAAACCAAAGAGAAGAAGAGTTGTACTTTCCAAGAAATCGATCTTGGTTCGATTTGAAGGAAGATAATTGTCAAACTGAACAAGGATATGGTCGATTGTTAGGATCCAGCAGTAAACCAACTATTGGAGAGTGTTTTACAAGTCCCTTTCTATTGAAAAATCATCATCCATTCCAGCAAGCATGGGCACAATCTCAAGAGAATCGAAGGAACCTCGATAACTATAAGTTCCCAAAATTTTCAGCACATGTGATCCATCATCAAAGCCACAATCTCACGTCTTACAAGCAACTTCCAAGCTAATAATCAAGTGCCTAAAGAGTCTCTAAACTGTACAATTGAAGACTTGGTGGTACAACTCATCGAAGACGAAAGAGAAGAGAATAAAACTTTAAAACGAAGGTCGATAACATGCACCTGAACCAAAGTAAGAAGTTTGAGGAGCTTAAAGATAAACTCCAAACCCTTGAAGACTCTTTAATTTCAATAAAAGAGTCCATCAAGAAAATATCCTTAGCCCATTCAGAGGGAGATCTTCAAATCGAAGAAACCGAACAAATGAAAGAAAATCAGATTGTGGCATCGCAAGAAAGAATGCTCCTGCAAGAAGAGGAGCACGTGGAGAATATAATGTCTACTGATTCTAGTGAAATTTTGATGCATTATTTCGAAGTCAATATGATTCACAATGACCTTCTTATGAAGAACAAGAAGCTAGACGGTGAAATTGGCGATTTTTCCATAAAAACCGATGAGATCAACACTCAACATGGAGATATCAAGGACTTCACCAAATTGATGATGGAAAATAAGGACTATGATCCTCATATACTTCGTGCTTTAGGAGCAAAACTTGATGGTTTGTACACTTTTATTGAAGATTACGAATAAAAACATGTAGAGAAGATACTAGTTCTTACAAGCTTTGAAGATGTACCTCATGACCAGCAAGGAGAACATCCAAATCATGGTGTTTGAAGGGTTAGCCAACCTTGTTTTACCTCAACCATTGGTGTATCACGTGCCTTGGATGATGACCCCCCGATGATCCAAGTTACAAAATCGAGCTTAAAAACTTGGTTTGCTCACAAACCAGAAGAAATTTTCAGAACTGAAAATGAAGTCTTTGAGACATTTGGTGTAATTTGATTTATGAAAATATTTTTAATAGTTTATATGTTTTATTTTTCGTAGGATCACACTAGGAAATTGGAGAAAGTTGCAATCCGAACACTTAAGGAACATTCGAACCATCAAAACCCCACGATCAGAACACGAGATCATTATGACCGGACCAAGGACCAAAAATAGCCACAACTTGGTGCCACGGATCAAGTTCCTTGACCGGATGGGGCATATAAACCCCAGGACCGGCTACGAGCTTCTCCTTGGCAAGAAACTGTCATGCCATTTCCGCTGCCCGGTGCCATGCTCCTAATGCCTCGACCCTCACCTAGCTCTAGGACTTGCCCACGTGACCTCCAACACCAGCCGCATGCTCCATAGCCTACCGCGACCAATCACAGCCCTCATTCGCCTCAACTCATCCGTGCCTTTTCCTCCCACCACCAGCCACAAACACTTCCTTGTCCAAAACCGGTACCACACCTCCCTGGCCTTAATCCCACAATCCCTCACCCATGGACCATGGACCACGAACCACGCCTCATCCGGACACGCATATAGTCGCGAAAAAGTATTCGAACACGTCCGTAAACGCATTTTTTTGGCGAATCAATATCAAACTCAAAGTCATCAAGTACCAGTACTTAAATCACTTCATACTCAGCAAATCAAGATTTTTTGAAGGCTGGGACGTTCAGAACACAAAGCACAAATTCTCAAACCGAACCATTTTTGCAACTGATCCAAACCATATCCGCCAAGTAAGGAACTAACCAAAAATTTTCAAGTACTTAATACAGGTCATAACGAGTATTTTGAGACATCAATACACTCCTAAAGACCCTAGGACTCAAAGGCAAGGCTATGTAGATGAAATTGGAAGAAATGGAACATCAAAGGAATTTTGACAATAACTATCAGTTTCAATCAAATCCAAGCTGTATTGTGACCAGAATGAGAATTATTTTGAGTCTACACAAGATTTGATCAAGGCAGAGCCACTCTTCAATCACATCCAAAGGCTCAAAAAAAGCGATCAAATGGAAGAGGGACACAACTGGAGCATCTAAAGAGCAATCTAAGCCAAACTGACTTTTATGCCAGAGACTCCTCATCAAACGCTCTCAGAAAAATGTGAGAGATTGGTTGGTAAAGATTATCACACAACTTTTACTCAACGGAGACTCAAAACCGACGAAATCGGTTTATTCAAAACCCTCAACTAGGAGTTGAACCAAGTCTTACCATTGAAGATGCCTGGAAAAAGTGGAAAAAATATGAAGAATTGCCTAAACGGATTTTTAGGCGCTGACATTTCATTTCAGAGACCCCGATTTGCCAGAAACCGAAGGAAACTCGGCCAAAGCCAAAACAAACTCTGCCAAGCGAACCAAGCTGTCAAATTGAAGATTCATCATTAAATAGCATATGAAGAAGGAAATGCTCAAGAAAAACCAGTCCTGGAATCATCCCGAATAAAAAACAGCCCGATTTTCCATCAAACGAGCCAAACTAAGCTTACCGGACACCAAACTCGACCAAATCATATAAGGTACGAGCTCTAGCCTTATAAACTTCATTTTCCTTCTAAAATCTGTTATTTTTCAGTGGGGATTCATTTTGGTGGGAGAATTCTTCAAGGATTGCAAAACGGCCAAACGAGCAAAATTTTAGTTTACCGGAACATCACATATGGCCGTACCATTCTCCAATACTTCCACCAGTAGCTATGTGATCCCTATTCCTTATCTTTTCTATTAGTTTTCAGTACCTTCCTGACCTTATTTTACACCGGGATGGTGTAAGTTAAGTCCAGGTGGATTCTTATTATTACTAATGATTCTTTTTCTTTGTTTTTGATTCTTTTACGTAGTTTTTAAGTCGTTGTAAAAACTTTTCAAAATAAAAACATTTTAATGAGTTAAAATAAGTCCAATAAACATACTTGACTATGAACTTAACACGTTTCTAATGACTAGTGTCCCTAGTGTCTGTGTTTGACTCAAGTTTTACCGAACCGAAAAACCCAAATGGATCAGCTAACAGAAGCACCATATCACTTGATATCCAGGTAATCCTTAGCTACTCAAACATTTAATGAACTGAATTTTTTCTTCTTGGTGCTTGGTATACATTGAATCGGATTCCTCTTCAGACTTGGCAAAATTAAGTCTACGGTTCCCCTCTTTTCCTGTTTAATAAATATCTTCATAAAAGATGCTTATGCGTGATGAATTTTTGAATCAATAAAATTTGAATGTGCTTAAAAGAAAAAAATAAAAAAAGGATAAAGAGATCTAGAGAAAAGATAAAATGATATCATAGAAAAGTAGGGAAATATCGATTCTCAAAAGTCTGATAGGAAAAATAAAATGATACACTAGAAAAGTAGGGAAAATCAGCCTCTAAAGAGCATTTAACAATGAATAAGGAAGAGGAAATGAATCGATTGTGGGCTGAAATTGTTTAGGATTCTAATTTAGTTTGAGTGTATGTGTTCTTTGATCGATACTCCCTCGAAGAGACCGCACGTTATAGATTTAGGGAGTAGCGATGCAAAACATGGGTCACTCTTGGTCATTTTGGATGAATCGGGGATGTTGTTAAGTTTGAGGTGAACCGGGGTTTTACCGAAATGTCAACGCGGGTATATAGTGGATTTCGTCAGTCTAAGTTTCGAATAAGTTTTGGAAGTTAAGGTAAGTCTCCATGTTTTCAAACCTCTTCTCTGTTCTTCGTTTTCTTAGCTCGAGGACGAGCTAGAAGCTAAGTCCGAGGGAGTTGATAACACCAATATTTTACCACTTTTTCTATAGATTTTAGTATGTTTTCTTAATTTTAAGAAACTTTATGAACGAAAAGGTATTTCCTATATTTTTAGTGTTTTGAGTCATTTCAGGTAAAGTTATGCATTTTGGGGCATTATGGAGCTAATTGGAGCAAAAAATAGTTTATGGGCAGTTTTCGAGCATCAGAAAGATCATCCAGGATGAAGGTTTTTCCACCTTTGGTTTTTAATGAAATTTTGCAGGAGCTATAGAATTGAGTTAGCTTTTATATGGAATTGGTTTCACATCATTGGAAGAAGGGGATCAAAAGTTATACTACATATACTGAATGTTGGTTCTGTTACCTCGCAAATGAAGGATGCGTAAGAAGACTAGATTTAAAAGATCACGACTTTTCTCAAGGAGGAAAGGATGAGCCCTTTGGGGTCATTCGCTTCCCATCTCAAAGGATTCAATCTTCCTTCATTGTTTCATAAATAAATCGGTTTTCTCGTTCCTCTCTTATCTTTAATTGATCTAATGCTTTATATTCTTTGTTGTTGCGTGTTTAAAATGTTAAGTATTGAGTAGTTTGTTAATTAGACAGTAAGTTATTACGAGTTCATGATCATGTATGTTTAGGGATTCGATTCTATTAGGGTTTATCATTAACGTTATCACCTTTACTCGTATTCATTGTTATCTCACTTCCTAGGCATGTTAGTGAGTAGATCTATAGTGGTATCCATTTCAAAAGATTGACTTACCGCTGGAACTAGTATTTGGTGAGAAATGCTATTTAGGCTTCGAAAGTAGTTCGATCTAGAATTGTGAACAATCATTAAACACACATAGTTAATGCAAACTTGTCTTCGACAAGGACCTGCGAAAGTTGAGTCCTTTAGTTTTTAATTAGTATAGTGATCCAAACCTCAAAAGTGGAGAGGGTATAATTATGGGTTGTGTTCTATACCTATGTTACACTAGCACCCGAAAATATAACCCTTGCATGTTAGTTTACGTTCTCTACGATCTCTTATTTGTCTAATGTTTATCTTTCATTGATTTTTCTTTGATTTTACATTCTCTTTTGTTTCTTTAGTTCATTTAAAACCAAAAACCAAACCTTCTTCGTTTCCTCTTTAGTAACTCGAATGTCTATAGATCCTTAGTGCACTACTCGTCCTTGTGGGATCAATACCTGAAGTACTACAACTACGTTGTGCACTTGCAGTTGTAGTGTCGTTTTTTGGGTGAAACTTGACACACATGAAATCTTTTGTAGCTTAAAAAATACTATTCATTCTAGTCACAATACACCTTGGTCATGATTGAAACTGATGCTCTTTCTCAATGTTCCTTTGTTGCCCAATTTCTTGCAACATCGTCTTCATATCCTCGCCTATGAGTCATAGGGTCTTTTGGAGTCAATTGATGGCTCTAAATACTCCTTAGCACTTGAATTAACTGCTGGAAATTTTTGGTTAGTTCCTTACTTGGCGGGAATAGTTTGGCTTGGTTGCAAAAATTGGCTTGATTTGTGAATCATTTAAGCTCCAAGTGTGTGCTTGCATCTTAAATGTCTCAGCCTTGAAAACATCTTAATTTTATGAATTTGATGTGGTTTGGGTGCTGGTCCTTGAAAATTTTGAGTTTGGTATTGATCCATCAAAGAAAATGCGAAAACGGATGTTTGGGACCGTTTTTCTCGGCCATGGGCATGTGCAGATGGGTAATGAGGTTGTCGGATGTGGGAAATGGATTATCGGGATGGGTTAAGGGTCAGGAAAGGTCTGGACCGTATGGCGTGAGGTGTAGGACCGGACTTGGATGGCATGATCGTTGCGGGCGGTGGTGGAGATGGAAAGCCACAAACGATTGAGGCACGTGAGAGCTGGCACCGGCCGCATGCTCCCTGGTGGCGTACACCGGTCTTGGGTTCTTCGCCACCCGGTTGTGGCTCCTCGTCCGTTTCTAAGTTTTTCCAAGGCTATTTCACATTTCAATCGTTTACCTTGAATTCCAATGGGTCATTGAATGTTCCAGGATGTCTTTTATGATACCAAATTTTTTTTTTAACATTTTTGATGGTTGAATTTGCAGAAAGATTCGAAGATACGGTCACTTAGAAGTTCTTGAATTCTTGAAACTTCTTCTTGACCGGATTAAGAACTTGTTTGGATTGTTGGTCATTGTTGCTCGGATCCTTGAGGTTATATGGTGAATTTTCATTCCGCCAATATGATTCTCATCTAAAAATAACACTCTTAGCTTAGCCAAATTGATTGGCTAGCCGGCAAAGAAATAATGTTAGCCAAAAATTCAAATTTGAAAAATAAAAATTTTAAGAGGGCTTTTTTTTTATAATAGTCACTTTGGTCGGGCATCTTCGATGGTTTGAGTTAATTTGCCTGGCGGGTTCTTGAACTCTCCATGTCTCCTTTTATTATGAAACTTGATCCTCCAGGCAACTTTTAATTTCGACCATTTCGAAGTCGGTTTCTCTCGGGCAAATCAACTATCATATAGAGTTAGTTTATAAGAAATGAAGTATGGGGTTTGTTTACCTCTTTTGGTATTGTTTTAGATATCTCAGGATTCCAAAATAAATAGCTCTTAGTGCGTCACTATGACCAATTGATGGCCTTTCTCAAACATATCTTCTTTGTTCTTCATGATATCATCATTTTGTTCCAAAATCTTTTGATTTGAAGATTTAGTTTGATTGACGGTCCTAAACATCCTTCTCCAGTCTCAAATGAATTTATGGACTTGTCCGAGAGATGGCTTAAATAATTTGGATCCGCTATCTTGCCAAATTTGAAAAACGGAATTTGAGGCATTTTGGCTCTGACACCGGTCGAGTGCCATTTTTTGGCATATCCCAGTATTTTGTCAGTCGTCACCCAGTTGAAACAGCTTTCAGGTTCCTTTGATGTTGTCTTGAGTTCAATTTTTTCTTGTCTTTTTTTCTTGTTTTTCTAAAATCTGCAAAAATTAAAACTAAATATTAGATATCTAAATAAGTTCAAGAAAATTAAAAGTAAAATTAAAAACCATGTGGGTTGCCTCCCACAAAGCACTTGTTTTGAGTCTTTTAGCTTAAATCATGGACCATTTAAATGAGAGGTGGATTGCTTAAGGGAATTTTTTCCCTTTCGGTGTAGTCAATGTCTGCAAGATATAGCTTGAGGCCTTGTCCATTGACCGTGAAATATCCTCCATCTCAATTCCATAGTACAACAACATCGTATGGTTTAACTTCTTTAATCTTGAATGGTACAGAAAATCTTGATCTCAACTTTCCTGGAAAGAGCTTTAGGTGTGAATTGAAGAGTAGAACTTGGTCATTTGGTGAAAATGGTCATTTGGTGAAAATACTCGACAAACAATCTTCTTACCATGATATATCTTAGGTTTTTCCTTTTTAATCTGAGAATTCTCATAAGAATTGTGGCGAATTTCCTCAAGCTCATTGAGTTGAATAAATCTTCTCTCAGAAGCTGGTTTGATGTCGTAGCTCATCTTCTTTAATGCCCATTCAGCCTTTTACTCGATTTCTACTGGAAAATGACATGACTTTTCATAGAAAAGATGAAAAGGAGTACTCCCAATTGGTGTTTTGTATGTTTTTTCTGATACACCCCAAGACTATCATCAAGTCTTACAACCAATCTCTCCTCATCTTTGCCACATTCTTCTCTAGGATTCATTTGATTTATTGGTTAGAGAGCTCAACTTTTCCAGTTGTTTGAGGATGATAAGGTGTAGCAACCTTGTGTTTAACTCCATTCTTCTTCAAGAGATTCTCAAACACTTTTTTTGATGAAGTTAGATCCCCCATCTCTTATCAAAACACACAGAACACCAAATCTTAGGAAAATGATCAATTTGAACATCTTCATCACCACTTTTGCATCATTTGTTGGGCTAGTTATAGCTTCCACCCACTTAGAAACATAATCAAAAACAACAAGAATGTATTTGTTATCAAAGGAAGAAGGAAAGGGACCCATAAAATCGATTCCCAAAAAATCGAAAACTTCAACTTCTTGGATGAAGTTTTGTGGCATCTCGTTTCATTTGCAGATGTTCCCTCATCTTTGGCATGGATCGCACTTGGATATAAATTTTTGGGCATCCTTAAACATGGTAGGCCACCAAAAACCAGCTTGTAATACCGTGGAGGCGGTTTTGAAAGTTGCATGACAAGCTTGTAATTTAAAGCTTCATTGCTCATTGCTATCCGCAACAGTAAACAACATGATAAGAAGTAAAAACTTATTTTCTTTCCCATAGATGAAATAAAACATTGCATTTTTTTCGTTGTTTTTTTACATATACACAAAAAATCCAGGGAAAATCAGCATTACAGAAACATTTCAAATCAGCAAAACACTCATACAACAGAAGAATTAGAACAATAACCATATCACCCAACACAATCTAATCGACACTCACGATCGTGTCTAAACCACCTAAAATGTTCAATCCTACCTAAGTAATCAGGAGGATCATGTCTACCATGTTCTCTCCTTTGTTTTTGCACATGTGTGCACATAATATCAAAAAGAAATGATTGGAGAATCAAATGATATAGGGTAAGTGTGTGGTGTCTGACTAAAGATGAGTCTGGTAACACAAGATTATCGGAAAAAAAGAGTGGAAGAAAATGGGGACTGTAATCGTGAATGTAATCTTGAATGATTGGTTCTGAATTCCAGATTTCAAGTCCCTGATTAAAAGAAATTAAGTTCATTAGTAGTTTCGATAAATAGAGTAAAAACATTCTAGACAATAACTTGAGTTCCAAAGCTTTCTGGCGAGGAGTCAAGTCATGAGGTTTTCCGGATTGCATGCACTAACAGCTCAAGAGAAATGGTCAATATGAATAAAAATAAAGCACAACACAAAAAGGCAATAATCTAAATATCATCATAAAGTGCAAGCATCCATAAAAACTGACTCAAAACAACACACCAAAAGAAAAGAAAATACATAAGTAACCTCCCCCAGACTTATCTCTCATCTTCTCGGTGAGAAAATAAATCTAAAGGAGGGGTGAAAAATAAAAGAAATAAAATAAAAAACTTAAAAGGAAAAGAAAATAAAAACTTACCAGTGGGTTGCCTCCCACTAAGCGCTTGGTTTAAGTCGTTAGCTTGACTGTGGGGCGGTTGTTAATAATAAGAATCAAAAGGTTGATCTAATGCACAATTAGTCATTCTCCTATCAGTGCAATAAACAACATGTGTAAGAGAATACATGGTTTTTCATGGTAAAGAGATACTAGTCTCATCAAAGAAGATCACTACCCGCATAGTTTATATCTTTAAATATTTTTTGATTACTAGATGCTCATGGTAATCAAATACATTAAGTGGAAAGATAAAGTCAACTGCAGGTTTAAACAAATTTAAGACAAAATAGTCAACTTCATCTCCATCAATCATGTAAAGCACAATATTCTCATCTCTTGAGTCCATCTCAACCTTAGAATTTTCTATCTCATTCAAGATCTTATCTAAATCAAGCACATCCTCAAGGTAATATTTTTTAAGAAGAGATCTAGAAATTTCATGCATAGAAGAGTTGAACTCAGGATCAAGATCATGTAAAGAACGTAGATAATGAATGTCAAAACATATCTCATGGTAATCCCTAGCAAACTTTTCTACTCATAAGTCATCAATCCTTTGAGACTCAGATATCAAATCATAACATTCATCAATAAGAAACGGATTATGCAAACTACAAGCTACATCTCAAGTGCAAGGCATGTGACTATCTTCATAATCATGAATTTCAAAAGTTGAGTCGCACATACCTTTGAGTTAGAACCTAATATATTACATCTTTAAGTGTATGAGCCATCAATATTTCAATGTTTGTGAGCTCTCTTCCATCAAGTGTTGCCCGGTACACGAGGAGATTCAAGTGGATGATAGCTGCTAAGACACTCCTCTTCATCGTTGGATTTTCTTTACTTCCTTCATCCAACATTACTCTTTTTTTTGAATAATCATGCTTTCATCGAATGTTGACTCTACATATGACTCCCACTTAAGTTTCTCTTCTTCTTCCAATGCTAGTAATTCTCGAAGAGTTCAATCCTTTCTATGAGGCTAATCATTGTAATCCTTGGCCATCATACCTGCAAAGAAAAGAGCTAAAGAATAAATTAGTAACAAAGAAAATGTCTTATACGTGCAATGATCCAAAGATCTAGATGACCAATTGGTCCCCGACAATGACGCCAGAAAACTTTATAGGTCAGGTTTTCACCTGAGAAATTACTGCAAGCGTACAGTAAAGCACGTAGTAGCGGAACAGGATCAAATCCACAAGGACCAATGATCACACGAAGATCTATGAGTCAAATGTGGGCTAAAACGAAAAAAGAAAAGGTTGTTGAGATGCTAAAATCGAAAGCAAGCAAGCAAACAGAAGTAAATTTATACATGTTGTAAACAATCGAGAAAAACGGTGGGCACAGGGTATTCTCAGAGGATTCAAGTCATCATCAATGTTAATTAATAGGAAAACAAGATTAAGAACGGTCTAGAACTCAAATCACGAATCTAGAATTAACCTACTTCTGTAGCGCTAATTCTCTATGTTATAGAATCATAGAGACTAACTTCCGTTGAATTACATATTCTAAACATACATTAGATTCAGGTTTGATAAGTTCACAAAGGTCAATAACATCACCTTCCATTGGCTAACAACACTTTGCTTGTTTAACACAGATTCAGGCGTTCAAGAAATCTCTTTCGGGATACTAAAAATTCTAAGATCGAACACTACGTCGCGGATCAAATTCCAACATTAAACATAGTGATAAATGAAGATTCAATAGATTATTTCCCAATCTAACAACTTAACAATGACAAATCATGAAAACCCCTAATGAGAAACCCTATACCCAACAATAGAACTACTCGCACATATTGAGAGAATAATCACAAGAGAAATCAATAGAAAACATCATGTAATTGTATGGAATATGTAAAGAGGATTCAAAAATCTTCTCCAAATCGAAGTAAGGTTCACAAATCATCTCCCTTAACAATACATGCTCTAGGGTTTTATTGAAGTCTCAAAAATAGAATAATCCTCTAACAAACACAAGTCTGAGTGTTATTAAAGTATCCAAGTCGAGTCAAAATGTTTTTGATGGGTATGGATCATTGATGTGGGGTCAAGTTTTACCCCAGTTAAAACCTAGCTGCAACTGCACAGCATCCGCAATAATACTTAGGGATCGAATCCACAAGGATTAGTAGTCAGACTTAGAACCTATATGATTTTGAACTAAGCTAAGAACAAACTATGCAAGGGTATTTTCACTGTTTTTATTTGGTTTTTATTGTTTTATTAATGCATATGAACCTACTCTACATGCTCATTTACAAAGGATAGATCAATGAAAAGATATGCATGAGATAGTAGAAAGTTAAAGTAAACAAGTAGGAGTTAAGAGCGAATAAGGACATTAAGTTTCGGTCTACAACACAACTACTAAGGTAAATCCTCACCACTTTCGAGGTTCGAGATTCTATGTTAAATACCAAGATGCATCGACTTTCGCACGAGTCATTAATCTAAAACACACATTAACTCGATCAAGAATGATTGTTCACAAGTCTAAAGTCGGTCTACTTTCGAACCCAACTTAGAAAGACTCAAAAAATACTAGATCCAGCGGTAAGTCAAGTTTTTCGAATGGATACCGCTATAGATCAATTCCTGTACCACCTTTCGTAGGGGAACAACATTAACGAATGAATAAATGTGATAACGTTGTTGATAAAACCTACTCGACTAATAATCATATTCAAGTAAACTAATTGACTCCTTGTAGTCTACTGTCTAACCTGCAAATTAATAGATTAAAAAAACGTAAACACGGAACCAATCATGGCAGCAAGCATTCATATCAAATCAAAGGGAGAAGGATAGATAAAATCGAATGATGAAATAAATATGGATGTATTGAGATGAGACGTATCCTTAGCAGGCAACAAGGGGAAAGACCCCAAAGGGTGTTTTCCATGCCTCTTTAGGAACTTATTCGATATAAAACCTAAACAAATCCCTTTAAAAAATAAGCTAAAAGCAACTAATTGGAGTACATTTCCTCATTACGTCAAAAGTGTGAAATTGGGCCTTTAAGGCCTCTAAATGTTGGGTTTCATGTAAGAAGTCTTGGGTTGAGTTCTTGGGAGTAAAAAAGGCTTGGAATAGATCCATTTCAGACTGGAGAATGTCTGGTTCAAAACCCAAATGGTCATCCCTTAGTTTCGCATTTCTGCGCATCCTTCATCTGCGAGTCTTCAATAATGTTATTGTAACTCTTTGTCTACTACTCCAAATGATGCAAGAAAACATGTATATGAAAGCTAATTCAATTCTATAGCTCCTGTCCAAATTTTATCAATATACACTGATGGAAATAACTTCATTTTGGATGATAATTCTGCAGCTCGGAAACTGTCCAGAAATTGACTTTGCTCCAATTAGCTCCACAAAGCTCCAAATATCATTGGTTGACCTGAAATGACTTGAAATATCACAAATAGAAGAAGACTACTTCTACTCGTTGAGAATTGTATTAAAAACCTAATAAAACATACTATAATCTAAAGGAAAAGTGATAAAATAATAAAGTTATCAAGTCCCCGGACTTAGCTTCTAGCTCATCCTTGAGCTGAGAAAACGATGAATAGAGAAGAAGTTTGAAAACTTAGAAACCTACCGGACTTTCTTATTTTATGAGTGACTTTAACTATCGAAATCGAATAACACCAAAGTCATCATTTTAAATAAATCTCAGTAATAAGTACAAGTCTAGCAACGTTCCCGATTCAGCCACAATCAACATGAGTTACTCAAGATCTCCATTACCACTCCTAAAATCTACAGCGTGCGGTCTTTTCGAGGGAATATCGATTAAAGAACACATAGACTCAACTTAATCAAGATCCTAAAATTTTAGAGCCCACAATTGGTTCATTTCCTCTTTTTTATTCACTTTCTAAATTCTTTTTTAGAGGTTGATTTCTCCTTACTTTTCTAGGGTATCATTTTATTTTTTCTATCAACCTCTTGAGAATTGATTTTTTCCTACTTTTCTAGGGTATCATATTATTTTTTTCTATCGATCTCTTTATTCTTTTTTTCTTTTAAGCACATTCAGATTTTATTGGTTCCGAAATTCACAATAAGCATAAGCATCTATTTGATGATCTTAGTTAAACAAGAAAGAGGGGAACCGTAGACTAATGTTTTTGAATCTGAAGAGATGTCTGATTCAATGCATACAAAGCCCCAAGAAAAGAAAATTAAGTTCATTAAGTGTTGAGTGGTTTAGGATTACCCGAATATCAAGTGATATGGTGCCTTGGTTAGTTGATCCATTTGAGCTTTCCCGAATGGCTAAACTGTAGTCAAGCACTTACACTATGGACACTATTCCTTAATCACTTTGTTAGTTTTGGACTGATTTTGACTCAATAAAACGTTTTTTTTGAAAATTTTTTAAAACGAATCAAAAATAACAAAAAGTATCAAAAACAAAGAAAAAGAAGCATTAATAACAATAAGAGTCCCTGCACTTAATTTACACCGTCCCGGTGTAAAATAAAGTGAGGAAGGTATTTAAAACTAATGTAAAAGATAGGGAATACGAGTTACTAGGCTGCTGGTCGAAAATATGGAGAGTTAGACAGCCATTTTTGATGTTTTGGTAAACTGAAATGAAGAACAATGGTCCGCTTTTTCAATCTGGGATGACTACTCCGACCAAAATAAAAAGTTAATACAAAATAGAAAATTTGTTAGTAAAAATGAATTATAAAGGCTGAAACTCATACCAATATTTATGTGGCCGAGTTTGGTCTCTTCAGAATGCTCAGTTTGGCACATTTTGATGAGAAACTTGGCTAGTGTGAATTTGACCGTTCCAAGGCTTGTTGTTCTTGAGAAACACCTTATTCATATGCTACTAAGTAGTAAATTATCATTTTGGCAGATTAGTTCGCGTAGCGGAGCTTGGTTTGGTGTTGGCCGAGTTTTTCTTCGGTTTCTAGCCAATCTGGCGCTCCAAAATGAAGTATAACCGCTTCCAAATCTGCTTGGGGTGTTCTTCATAAAATTCCCACTTTATCTAGGCGTTTTGCGCAGTAGGACTTGGTTTAACTCCTAAGTAAGAGTTTCAGAGAAACAAAATTTGTCGGTTTTGTGTCCCGTTGAGCCAAAAGTTGATGAAGATCTCTGCCAGCCTCTTTCTCACATTTTTCTGAAGGTATTTAATGATTGTCAGCTAGCGTGGAAGTTTTTTTGGCTTAGATTACTCTTTAGATGCTCTGGTTATGGTCTTTGTTCCATTGATCACATTTTTTAGCCTTGGGATGTGGATGAAGAATGGTTGTGCCTTGACTAGATCACTTATAGGTTCAGAAGAATCTTCTTTCTGAATACAACACTCCTTGACATGAATTAAAACTGAAGTTCTCTCTCGGAGTTCTTTTGAATTCCAAATTTTCGCAATTTTTGCTCCATATGCTCGCTTTTGTGTTTAAGGATCTCTGAGGGGGGGGTTTTAAAACTTTAACATGTCTCTTAGATCATCTATGAGGTGCTGGAAATAACTTAGTTGATTTTGTGTTTGACAACAATAAAATGGCTAAGTTGCAAGAAATTGCTCGCGTAAGGCTCCTTGTAGCTTCAAGTGTGTTTCCTTGTTTTCTTGAGGTTCCAATCCTGAAAATAACCATGAAGTGGTATATAAATGTTAAGTTTACTTGGTTATCTCGAAATTTTTGAGTTAATGCATGATCCGGCCAAGAAAATGTTAAAATTTAACGTTCGGTTACGTTTTTCTCGGCCAAAAGCACGTACGGATGGGGAATGGGATGGTAGGGACGTGGAAATGGGTAGTTGGAATGGGTTGTGGCACGGGACAGGCTGTGATAGGGTGGAAAAACGGCCAGGACCGGTGTTGGACACCACAGTCCACGCGGTCGGTCGTGGGTGACGAAAGCCTCGGCAGTTTGAGGCACGAAGCCCCTGTCACCGGTCGGGGGTTGCTTTTGATCAGGCAGCCGGCATGGGGCTCCCTGGATTGGTGCTACGACTAGTCAGTTCTTTTTTTGGCGAGATCCTATATTATGGCTCAAACGTCATGAACATGTTTGGATCAAATTTTCTCCATATTTCTTCTTTTCCAAAGTAATTTTCTACGAAAATCAAATAATTAAAACTTACAAAACATTTATTAAAACTTATAATACCAAATTAAACAATTTTCCCTAAGATCAAAGTTTAGAAATCAAAATAAAATAAAACTTAAAGAAATAAAACGCATGGGTTGCTGATCACGGGTATTTCGTTGTCGGGTTTAATATTTATAGACCTAATACCCTACTTTCGATTTCGCAAGAGAATGGGGTCAATTGTAGTATTTTAGGGTCGTCCAAGGATTTAGAGGCTTATACTAGTAGAACCTAAACAAGGAAAATATGCTAAGGGTTCTAGTCTAGAGGGCGATCTAGTAAGAGATTGTCACGGGTCTCTACTAAACCTAATTGAAATCAAAGGTAACCATGGTGATTGTGCATAAAAGAAAGCAATAACAAAATAGCATAAAAGTAAAAGCAAGCAAATAGTAAAATTGGGTCTAATCAAAAGAAAGATAGGATCTTGAGACAATGTTTATGGGTTCGGGTTCAATCTAAAGATGTAATGGACTTGGGTAAGGCTTTATTAGAGCATCGAAGCTATTCCTAGACCAAGGATCCATTTATAATCAATCAACCTACTCTCGTGACGGAGATCTATTCACCTATACACACTACAAGGCTCAACTCTCGTTTGTTGCCCATCTAAGCATGTATGTGATAGTGAGTCTCAAGCCCTTTTATCCATCTAGCACCTAGGTAACATCCACCCTCATGGGCCCAAGTGAAATACATAGATCTAGTTCTCTCAGACATTTCATCGAACACTTTCTGGGCGTCTTTAAGCAAGCAATGAACTTTGAAGAACTAAACTAGATCTAGTAGAAATCTATGCCAAGATCTAGCCTAAACATCCATTACAACCCTATATCTAACCCTAGCCTACCATATCTCAAGATCGAAGAAGGATCTACTCTCTAAAAGTCATGGAAATACAAAGACAATAAATGGGTCTTTGAGCTCCCATGATTTTAGAAGAATAGATCTAAAGAGAAAGATGAGAAAGATAAGATCCAAATCACTCAAACAAAACAAAAAGTTATTACAAGGACTTTAGATCTCAAAACAAAAGAAAGTAGAAGTGTTTTTAAGCTTAAGATGTTTCTCTTCTTAGAAAATATGAGGTATATTTATACTAAAGAGAGAAGAGAGGAACCCCTAAAAATGGCATTTTCGAACAAAGGCAATGAGCCATCGACCTCCCAGGTCGATGGGAGCTTGCATGAGGTCGATGGGAGCTTGCACTTAGTAGCAAGGGGTTTGTTTGCGTGAAAGGAGGCCAGCCATCGACCTTGGGTGAACAGGCATCGACCTGGAGGTCGATGGGAGGTTCCCTTTATAGATTCTTGTGGCTTCTTGCTCCTCTTTGATGCCTTGTTGATCCCCAATTCTTCCATAGCACTTTGCTCTTCTTTTCCTTGATTTCTTAGCTCCAAATCCATCTTGAATGCATCCCTAGATCCTCCATAGATCCATCCAAAGTTGCACCTACAAAATGCATGCAAATGCAAACTATTCCTAAACTAGACTCTAGACTAAAACTAATGCATTCTAACACTTATATCCCATATATACAACCTAAAAATGGATGAAACTAAGCTAAAATGCATCTAAATATGCATGAAAATATATACACATCAGTTGCCTCTCATATAGCTATTGTTTAAAGTCAATTAGCTTGACTCCTAGGCAATTTTAGACGTGAGGAAGCCTCAGTGGAGAGTTAGATCTCCATCCTCCTGTTGTAGATCCTTGAAATGGAACCTCTTCTTGTTCTTGTGCTTCTACTTCCAATGCATCCATTCTTATCGGTTGAGGGCATCTAAGCTCCACTGCTGGATATCCATGGGGTGCTATCATGTAGTAAAGGTCCTTATTAGGCCTGTCCATGACAGCTACTATGGTTGCAAGAAAGCCTCTTCCAAGTATTAAACTTGACAAATGCTTATCCGCTACGTCAACAACCTTAAAGTCACTAGGCACATGAGCGTTATTTTTTTACTATGATACCAAATAATGATCCTACAAGTGTTCTTATTGATACATAAGCAAAGATGATACACATCTACGAAGTCCTAATTTTTGTGAAACCAATTCGTGCAGGGATATGTGCTGGCATGAGGTTTACTCCACCTCCGGAGTCGCATAGAGCATTCTCAAAGACTCGTGTGTTGATGGAACACTTAATTAGGAATAGTCCTAGGTCTTCCAATGTTAGAAGTGTGGTGTAACGCCTATTTAGATCCCTAATGTTGTTGAACATGCCCTCTATGTGTTCTAAGTTTTATGTTTCATGCTCAATAAACTTCTTGAGCTCCTTTTTAGTGGTCCATGGTATTTCAAATGTCATATCAGCTGGTAAGTCTTGAGATATCTTGATATATGCTTCTCAATTCTCCCATTAATTGGAGGGATTTGCTTCTCTTGATCTCAAGTTGACATTGTCACTTATGTACTCAAACTAAGGCCTAGATTTCGGTTGAGTAGCTCAAATTCTTGTTGTCCACATGATCTTACTCCTTGAGGCGAGTTTTGATTGTCCAAAGGCTTGAAATAAAAAGCTAGTACCTGTCCCTTCAGGTCATTAGGCTAAATGATGAATTTAGTGGAGTTTTCTTCATTCTCTCCACTAGTTTCTTTCTCAATATCTTTGAGATGAGAGCTAAGGAGATCAAGATTGATCTTGATATCACGAATTTCATGGGTTTCGTGGTCCATTCTTCCCATGCTTTCCTTGTCTTCTTGCCGGTCATCTTCCATCTTCTTGTTCGTTCCATTAGCTCTAGACACCAATTCTTCCAAACTATCTTCCAGCTCTTTAATCCTTTTGTCCTGTTCTTCCTAGAACCTTTATGATCCTTAAATTTAAGCTCTTAAGTTCGAAGAATAGCTCTTTTTCTTAGCCTTCACTTCCTCACCCAAAGACTCAAGTCTTTTGTCCATAGATTTCACGTTCATCCTCTCTTAAAGCCGATTTTCAGCTTCTCCTTGAGTTTCTGTGGAATTTCATGGGGAACGAGTGTCAAATAGCTCTTGAATAGCGGCTTCTATGTGTCTTAGGCTCAATTTTAGGCCTTGAATAGTGAGTTCAAGCTTCTCAATTCTCTCCTCAAGGGCAAAGTATTGATTATCTATAGTAGTATAGATTTTTTGCTCTGTATCGCTTTGAATCTCGAGGAGTTACTCTGTGAGGTGCTCAACCTTGAGCTCCAGAGACTTAATAGGTTTGTAGGGACTTGGAGGATGAGGTAAGGAACGTGATATCTCTTACCTTTGATTGCTAGATTGTGAGAGATATCGTAGTTGCTCATGGAGAAGAAAACTGTAGATATTTCGGTTCAGGGATCTTCCTTCACGGTTCTAAAGCGTAGGTGTTCTTTTCTGGAGTTCATGTGAGTTTTCCAGCGGCATTGAGTCAAGATACCATCCTCCTTGAGTGGATTTCTGGCTTGTAGTTCACCTCCAATCATGTTCTCCATAAGGATGATCTCTTGGCTCAACATACTCTCTCTCATGCTCATATGCATGAGGATAATACTGAGTATCATCCATGAATTCAAGTGAGTAAGGATAAAGATAGTTGAATCCTTCAAAGTTTTTGACCATGGCTGTAGAGAGGTTTGGGATTTTTAGTTTTAGGCTTTTGTTCTTTGTATTTTCCTTGAAAAACACAAGAGAAACAAGTAAATAAGTTAGTATGATGGAAAAATCATATTCCTAGTAGGAAAAGGATAATTTCAAGTGTTATTATCTATCAAAATAAAAGGAAGCACGAAATTATTAGTAATTTAATCTAAATCCTATGTGTTCAAACAATAAAATAATTAAAATAAGTTAGAAGAAAAAGAAACCGAAATTTTTACAAGAAAATCGAAATTGTAGAGAAAGAGATAGAAACAAAGAAAAGTTTTCCTAGACTTAATCCTAGATCTTAATTCTAAGGTAAACAATACTAGTCCCCGACAACGGCGTCAAAAACTTGATGTGGGGTCAAGTTTTAACCCAGTTAAAACCTTGCTACAAGCGCACAACATCCACAATAATACTTAGGGATTAAATCCACAAGGACTAGTAGTCACACTTAGAACCTATATGACTTTGAACTAAGAAAAGAACAAAATATGATAGGGTATTGTTACTGTTTTTTTTTGGTTTTTATGGTTTTATTAATGCATATGAACCTACTCTACGTGCTTATTTACGAAGGATAGATCAATGAAAAGATAAGCATCAGACAGTAGAAAGTTAAAGTAAACAAGTAGTAGTTAAAAACGAATAGGGGCATTAAGTTTTGGTCTAGAACACAACCCGTTAGGTAAATCCTCTCCACTTTTGACTTTCGGGATTCTATGTTAAATACCAAGATGCATCGAGTTTTGCACGGGTCATTAATAAATAAACATGCATTAACTCGATCAAGACTGTTTGTTAACAATTCTAAAGTTTGTCTACTTTTGAAGCCTACTTAGAAAGACTCACAAAATACTAGATCCAGTGGTAAGTCAAGCTTTTGGAATGGATACTGCTATAGGTCTATTCCCGTACTAGCTTTCATAGGGGAACAACATTAACGAATGATTAAAGGGATCCTATTCTAGTAAACTCATTGGCTCCTTGTAGTCTACTTTCTAACATGCAAACTAATACATTGAAAACATGTAAACACGAAATCAATCATGGCAGCAAGCGTTCATATCAAATCAAAGGGAGAAGGATAGATAAAACCGAATGATGGAAGAAATATGGATGTATTAAGATGAGACGGATCCTTAGGAGGCTACAAGGGGCACGACCCCAAAGAGTTCATCCTTCCCTTCTTAGGAACTTACTCGATCTAAAACCTAAACAACTCTGTTCAAAACAAAAGCTAAAAGCGTGAAACCGGCCCTTTAAGGCCTTTCAAGTACATTTCCTCATTATGTCAAAAGTGTGAAATCGGCCCTTTAAAGCCTCTAAATGTTGATATTCGTGTATAGAAATCTTCGATTGAGTTTTTAGGCATAATAAAGCTTGGAATAGCTCCATTTGAGTTTGGAAAATGTATGGCTCGAAACCCAAATGGTCTTCCCTTTGTTTTAGCCTTTCTGCAAGGCAGGTGGACCGGTCTTCAGTAATGTTAGTGTAACTCTTTGTCTATTACTCAAAATGATGTAAGACCACCTTGATATGAAAGCTAATCCACTTCTCTAGCTCTTGTTCAAATATCATCAAAATCCATTGAGGGAAGGACTTCATTTTGGATGATAATTCTGATGCTCGGAAACTGTCCTGAAACTAACTTGCTCCAATTAGCTCCACAAAGCTCTAAATATCATTGTTTAACCTGAAATGACTTGAAATACCATAAATTGAAGAAAACTACTTCTAATCATTGAGAATTGCATAAAAATAACAACAAACATACTAAAATCTAAAGGAAAAGTGGAAAAATAATGATGTTATCAACGGCTGGTCATGGGTGCCTCTGAACCGGTGTTGGGTATTTCCTAGGACCGGGTGGTGGATTCCATGTTACTTATCGTTGCCTTACTTTTGGTAAAACCCATTATTTCAGCTCAAACGTCCAGAAAAAGTCCGGATTGAATTTTCTCCATTTTTGTTCCTTTCCAAGGTAGATTCCAACGAAAAACATAGTAACTAAACTTTAAAAAAATTTATTAAAACTTATAATACAAATATTAAACAATTTATTCCTAAGATCAAAGTCTAAAAAACAAAATCAAATAAAACTAAAGAAATAAAACATATGGGTTACGTCCCATAAAGCGCTTGTTTAAAGTCAATTAGCTCAACTTCTAGGCATTTTTAGACGTGAGGAAGCTTTAGTGGTAAGTTAAATCTTTATCCTACTGTTGTAGATCCTTCAGATGAAATCTCATCATGTTCTTATACTTCTACTTCCAATGCAACCGTTCAAATCGGTTGAGGAGAGCGAATTTCCATTGTTGGATATCCTTGAGGTGCTATCTTGTAATGAAGGTCCTAATAAATATGAATGAAGTGCATTCTTCTATTTAGCAAATCCATGACAACTCCTACAGTTGCAAGAAAGCTTCTTCCAAGTATCTAGCTTGACGAATGCTTCGCCGCTACTTCAACAACCTGAAAGACAGTATGCACACCATCATTATTAATTCTTATTAGGATACCACGTAATGATCTACAAGACTTTTTTTTATCCATCAGTGAAGATGATACATGTTTCGAAGGCCTGAAGTTTGTGAAACCAAGTCGTTCAACAATATGTGATAGCATGAGGTTTACTCTAGCTACAGAGTCGCATAAAGCGTTTTCAAATACTTTTTTGGTGATGGAACACTTGATGATGAAGAGTCTTGGGTCTTCCAATTTCTGGAGAGTGCTAAAGCACCTGTTAGGATCCTTGGCTTGATTGAACAAGCCTTCTCTTGTATCCAAGTCCTGAAGACTGTTTTCAGAACATTTCCTGAGCTCCCTTTGAGTAGCCTATGCTCTTTCAAATGTAATAGCACCTGGTAGCTCACGAGATACCTTGAGAAATTCTTTCCAATTGTCTCTGGGAATTCGGAATGAAGGAACTTGCTCCTCTTGGTACGAAGTACATATTGTCATTTTTGTGCTCCAACCGAGGCCTACTTTTCGACTGAGTAGCTTGGATTCTTATTATAATATTAAAGGGCGTGCGAGATTCCACTCCTTGGGACGACTTTTGATTGTCTAATGGCTAGAAATCAAAAGCTAGGACTTCTCCCTTCAGGTCATTAGGCTTAGTGACAAAATTGGTGGAGTTTTCTTCATTTTCCACTAGTTTGAGATGAGAGCTTAGGCGATCAAGATTGATCTCGATATCAAGAATCTCAAGGGTTTCGTGGTACATTCTTCCCATGTTTTCCTTTGCATTTTTTTGGTCATCTGCCATTCTTGTGTTCGTTCCATTAGCCCTAGACAGCAAATTTTCCAAACTTTCTTCCAACTCTTTTATCCTTTCATCTTGCTCTTCCTTGACCTTTCTGATCCTACGATTTAAGATTCTAACGTCTAAAGAATAGTTTCTTTTCTTAGCTTTCATGTCCTCAACCAAAGACTCAAGTCTTTTGTCCATAGCTTTCACGTTCCAGCTTTCTTGAAGACGATTTTTAGCTTCTCCTTGGGTTTTTGTTGAATTTCATTGGGAATAAGTGTGGACCGTCTCTTGGACAGCCGCTTCTATGTGGCTTAAACTCATGTTTAAGCCTTGAATAGTGAGTTCAAGATTCTTAATCCTATGTTCGAGGGCAAAATTATGGTTATCAATTGTAGTATAGATTTTCAGCTCCATATCGTCTTGAATCTCGAGAAATTGCTCTGTCAAGTGCTTGACCTTGAACTCCAGAGACTTAAGGGCGTGTAAGGACTTTGAGGATGAGATAAGGACCGTGATACTTCTGGCCATGGAGTGCTGGGTCGTGGAAGATGTCGCAGTTGCTCATGGGGAAGAAAACTATGGAGAATTCAATTCAGGGATCTCCCTTCATGGTTTTGAAGTGCATATCTTCTTTGATGGGGTTCGTATGAGTTCTCCAGCGGTATGGAGTCAAGATACCGACCTCTTTGAGCAACATTAAGTAACGATCAAAGATGAGAATGTAATTGATAAAACTTAATCGATTAGTAATCTTATTTAAGTAAACTCATTGAATCCTCGTAATCTACTGTATTAAATGCAAAATAATAGATTAAAAACATGTAAACAAGAAATCAATCTTGGTAGCAAGCATTTATATCAAATCAAAGGGAGAAGGATATATAAAATAAAAATGATGGAAGAAGTATGGATGTATTAAGATGAGATGGGTCCTTTGGAGGCTACAAGGGTAACGACCTCAAAGGCTGTCATCCCTGCCTTCTTATGCCCTTATTCGATCTAAACCCTAAAAAACTCTCTTCAAAAAAAGCTAAAAGCAACTATATATAGTACATTTTATCATTAGGTAAAATTGTGTAGAATTGAGCCTTAAGGCCTTCAAATATTGGGCTTCGTGTAAAGAGGTCTTGAGTTGAGTTCTTGGGCACGAAAAATCTTGGAATTGATCCACTTGAGTTTGGAGAATGTTTGGTTCGAAACCCAAATGGTCTTCTTTTTGTTTTGGCCTTTCTACGCACCCTTCATCTGCGACATAGTTGGACCAGTCTTCAGTAAAATCATTGTAACTCTTTTCCTACTGCTCCAACTGATGCGAGACCAGCTTGATCTGAAAGATAATTCAATTCTCTAGCTCTTGTGCAAATATCATCAAAATCCATTTAGATAAAGTTCTTCATCTTGGTTGATAATTTTGATGCTCAGACACTGTGAAGAATTCAATTTTGCTCCAATTAGCTCTACAAAGCTCCAAATGTCATTGGTTGACTCGAAATGAATTGAAATACCACAAATAAAAGAAAAATGCTTCTAACCGCTGAGAATTGTATAAAAACACTAAGAAAACATACTAAAATGTAAAGGAAAAGTTGTATAATAATGGTGTTATTAGGGAACAATGAGGGGGCAGCTATGGAGTATAGAGTGGCCTTCAATGAGGGGGCAGAGTGTTGCTTCGGCTATTCAGGGACTAGTCGGAAATGCCTAAAATGCAAACAAAAATAGAAGAAACCTGGAGCGGTGTGCTAGCTGATCACTAGCATGCTCTATACCTGCTTACCCAGCCATGGGGAATGGAATGCTTGGAACATGAATACTCCGGGTAATCGCACCAAGTGCAACTATGGTCGCAAAAAAAGCTGAGAGTGGCCCTCCACGAGGGGGAAGATTGCAGCAAACATGACTACGGGTCAGCCAAATATCACTACAGTCAAAACAAAATCTGAGATTGGCCCTCCACGAGCGGGCACAATGCGCGAATGTAACTCCAATCACCAGAAACATGACTCTGATCATCAAACGTGAATTTCATCGCCAAAAAAAAAGAAAAGAAAAAAAAACACATATAACCACGACCATATCTCACGACTCCAATCAAAAAGCACGACTCATGTCAAATATCACGATTACAGTCAACCCATGTCTTCGGTCATCAAGTCACATCAAGTCTACATGCCTAACTAATTCCTTGACTTCAGTCACATCAAGTCTACATGCCTAACTAACCCAACGTAAATAGTCGCAAATATTTTTTATCTTTGCAGGAAAGATGACTCTGGTCACGAGCATAGGAAATACCCACGACGACCAAGGTCAATGGACAGGGGGCAAGCCTCTCTCTACAAAACTCGAGCAAGGTACAACACCTACACTTGGTATACGATCATCTAATTCCTTTCCCAAACCCTGGCCTTATTCTAAGGAAATCTGGGCAACCCATGCGAATGACCACAATCATGATTATCCTTTGGTAAATCTTGGTCAGGGGGCAAGAAAGAGTTCAACTCCTTATTAGGTTCAAATCTATCTCTATTAGGCTCAAGCCCAAAATCTTAAAATATTTTCTCGATATTGGTCATGTACCAAGAAGGGAAATCCCATTAACGATGGCCCTTGCTGCCTAAGTTTTCTCTCTATTGCAACCATAAAAGAACTTTTGCTCCAAATGGGCCTAATTTGCTACAAAATGCATTGTTTGATCTAAAATGACTTCTAAAAACATAAATAAAAGAAAATTACCATTTGAGAAAAAGAAAAGCGTAAAATGCTCTTAATGAATAAAACCCTAAGGTAAAAACACATAAAAATATGGTTTATTAACTCCCTCAGACTTAAATGTTGATCGTCCTCGAGCAAACAAGTCTAAGAATTGAGAAGATTTTTTAAAAACATGGACACTCAGGAGAACAATCACTTACCTTCCCCTAGAAAACCATGAACAATCGAGTTAACATTTGCATAGAATTTCCACGTACTTAGCCTAAAGCTTAGCAACTCTCACAACTCAAATCCACAATCCACTCAAATGGTCCAAAATCTCCATTGCATACTCCTTGCAGTCTAAGTGTGCGAACTCATCGAGGGAATATCGATCATAGAACAAATGACTCAAACTCAATCAAGTTCCAAAACACCTTAACTCTTCATATAATTATGCCCCATATTATTCCTTCTGTTTTTTTAGAGGTTGATTTCTCCCTACTGTTTTTTGGTATCATTTTATTTTTCAATCGATCTCTTTTTTTCTCTTATTTTTTTCTATATCTTTACATATATATATATATATATACATATATGAAACACAAATGGGATTAGTGTCCATGAGCGTAAAGGGTTAGAAATTTTAATTAGAACTATTGCTTCCTTGCTCATTTCATCAAACCTTTAAAAACTTAACTATGATCCCCAATCTGGGAAACCATAGTAGACAAAATAGCAAGTGCGCCTCGTAGCATGTATGGAAACCGCGAGGCGGAGAATTGACCTATCGGCGTCATTTTTAAAGGTTGGTCTCATTGGACACCATGAGTCGGGCGGTGGAGGTTTGATATCACACGTAACACGCCAATACTCCCTCACTTCGTCGGCATCAACCGAGTGTGGTTAGAACTCGATTTTCGATACAACGTCGTCCTCCCGAACTTGTAGACTTTCGGGGGCGAAAATAGATGGTGAAGAATTTGCAAAAACTCGGGCATTCAAAGCCATAACAAAAGAAGAGAAGAGAAAGATGGAAAGGATAAGAGTTTTTACCTTAAGGAATTTTTTCTTGTGAAAATGAGCAAGTGAAAGATTTTAGAAGTTGTTACAGGTGATTTTAGTCGTTCTTTGTAAGCACTACGGAAGTTGGAGGTCAATGAATGTTTAGCAAAGGTAGTTTGAAAATGTTCTAAGCTTAAAGATCAACAGTGGAGAAAAAGGTGAGTTGTATTGCTCTTTTTAGCCTAGGGTTTCGTGTGTGCACGTTTTACCCTTAAGCTTTATATTTATACATGGAGTTAATGATTATCCCTTCCTCCAAGAATGGGATATATCATGATTATCTACAGAAAATATGCATCTTTATCTAGAATATACATCATTATCTCCTAATTTAAATAGTAAAAATAAGTAACAATCGGCGGTCGTCTGGCTTTCGGCTTCTGGCTATGCAACGTCATCTGGCTTCCTGCTTCTGCCATTCCCAAACTTTGAGGTCTTACTGCTGTACTTTATCTAAGCCTAGGAGAATTCTCATGGCCTAAATTACTCCCAACAGTTTGCCCCTTTTTGTGCAGGTGCGATCTGAAGCTGTGGAATAACATGTCTTCCATATGGCTTAGGCAGGAAGCCATTAGTTGGTCGGCCTTTTAAGTTGGGATTTGTGCCGTCTTTATTTTTCATAAGCGTCTGCTTGTTTTTAGTTTGAATACCATTAGGTACTAGGCGCAATTGCAGCAGGAGGTTGCGTCTGGCTCTTAACGTCCAGCCTTAGGGCTTTGAACTTCAAATTTCATGAGTCGTTAACACTTTTCAAGGACTGTTGTTTTGTTGAAAGATCTCAGCCATTGACTTCGTAAGGATCAGAGGAAGAAATAATAGTCATTGATGAAGATTTCGCAAAGATTTGAGGAGAAAGAATATACCCGTTACCACCGCGAAATGTGCGCCAGTGATTGGACGCGTGCGGCTGGATTTGATTTCTTCTCTTTCCTTTTAAATCTTTCTTTCTTTTCTCTCTTGCATTTTAACTTCATCTTCTTCATTTTTCTACTATACCCTTTGCTTCTGGAATCATTGTCGAGCTTTTTATCCACGATTTGAGGTTAGATCTTCTTCGTCTTTCTTCTTTTCGCTTATATTCGGATAGATTCCAGAGAACAACTTTTAGGGTTCCGAATTAGCCTTAGCTTCTAAGCTTTCATGCCCCAATCGAACCTTACATTCAAGATCGAAACCCCTCTGAGCCTACGATGACCAGCTCTTGTGATGAGTTTTCTCCTGTAGCTTTGTCTTCCGCCGGTGCTCGCGTTCGAAAGAGGCATCTAATTAGGACTTGTCCATTTACCGAAGCTGAAGGATCTTCCGAGGACATAGAGATCCCTGAAGCCAATCCTCAACCCTTGCGATAAGCTGCGGGTCTAGAGATCCTAAATGTTGACCCTTTCTCTAATGTTAGCTCTAAGGTCTTGGAAGATTGGCGGCAACAGTATTCCATCGGGGAGAAGGCCAATCTGAGGGTGCCTGGCAAAGACGAGAGGGCTTCTGATTGCCCAGGAGATGAGATAGCCAGGTATGAAGACTATTTCGAGGACGGAGTCAAGGGTACAATACCGACCCTAGTGAGGAAAGTCTCAAAACACTTCAACCTCTGTCCTTCCCAGCTAAACTCACCTTCTTGGAGAATCCTTACTACCATCAAGGTGCTCAATGAATTTCATGGGCTGGATCTTGGCATCAACGAGCTTCTCTACTCATATTACTTTAACCATGATCTTCCTGGTGAGGGAAAATATTATATCCGCCCTCGAGCTGGTGCTCCTTTTGTGTTGGAGCTAGAAAACAAGGAGAGGAAGGGGGCGGCTTTCACCAAACATTGAGCTCAAAAGTTCGTTTTTATGAGAGTTAGGTCGTCTTCTAGATTCTCTACTCTTTTAAAATTCACTGGTAGGTTTAGGATGCTTTTCTTTTCATTGCTTCTAGCTTTGTCAGTAACCTTCTTGGCCTTTCGCTTTTGCAGAAGTGTCTTCGGAGAAATCAGAGGAAGGCAAGGAAAAAGTTGAGGAAGCTTTATAGATTTATGCTGAAGAAAGAAGCATCCCGTTCTTGCTGAGTGAGGAAGCATTTAGCCAAAGCAGCATCAGGGGTTTGTCTGCTGCCTTTTACTTCTGTTTTCTATTCTCCTTTTAACTAACTTCTTGTCTCTTTGCAGGGAACATGTCAGGATTTGGGTCCAAGGCGTTAGAGGAATTTAAAAAGGCTCAGGAGGCAAGGAAGGCAAAGTTGGCTTCTAGGAGAAAGACTCTGGAGGTGATGGAGATCTCGGAGTCTCCCTCTGCTGGGTCCAAGAGGAAGGGGACCAAGAAGGCCTCTACCTCCAGCAAAAAGCAGAAGAGTATCCCTGCAAAACAATCCTCCTCCTCTGTCTGCGATCTCGATGGTGCCCTAGAGCACTTGTAGAGCTCTGTCTTCCCTACGCTTCCTTCCAGCCCTCCCAACTCTGACAATATGGGCATCTTTGACCATGTCTAGAAGGTAATGATCAAGGTAACTAGTCTGCCTTTGGCTTTCGGCTGGCTTTTGACTGTTTCTTTTTCTTCTAGCTAACCTTACTCCTCTTTGCTTTTCTGCTAGTTGTGTCGCTCTTCCATGCCAAGGATCGCCACGGAGGTGATTTCCGCAGGAAAGGCTCAAGTGGAGGACTATCTCTCCATGATGAAGGCAGAGAAGGACAAGTCTACTAGCTTGGAGAAGGAGCTGAGGGAGATGAAGGGATTACTCCAGAGGCTAGAATCAGAGAAGGAGAAGGCGACAGAGAAGGTCCTCACCTTGACTGATGACAAGACGAAGCTGGAAGACGAGCTTGGAAACCTGGATACCAGGGTCGCTACCTTCACGGAGGAGATGTCCATGGCGGTCAACGGCGCCAAGATCATGGGGCATTGGGAGATGGTCCGAGACTACCTCAAGGGTGAGGCAAAGTCCTGGAACTTAAGGGAGGAATTTGACAATTAAAAGATGGTGATGATAGCAGAGGCGGAAGAAAATGGCCTCGAAGATCCCACCTTTGAATATGAACCAGAGATAACCCCGGCCATGACTTCTACACCCCTAGCAGACTCTGCGCCTGAGAAGTCTGCCTCTCTTGATCCTCTAGTTGCCTAGCCTCCATACCCGGAACCACGAATCAAGCTGCTCTCCCCTTGTGGGATTTTTTTTGTTGTTGATGATGATCTGCCTCTGTGTGGACCTATTTCTGCCCCTTGTGGGATTTTTAATGACTTCTCATGGCCTTAGTTGTCTTAACTCTTTGGTGGCCTTCTAGGCCTTCTTTCTATTTTCCCTTCGCGGATTAAAACTCGTATTTCGGCCCTTCGTGTCCTTTCATGAATGTTTCTATATTTCTCTAGTTCTTTGTTGTCTTCCTGCCTTAACAGACTTTTCACTTAGATTTAGAGATGACATTCATTTTGTGGCTTCGGCAAGTATTTTACTCTTAGCGCCTTGATCGCCTGGCTTCTGGCTATCGGCCTCTTGACTTCTAACTATTTAACTTCTGGCTTCTTGGCCTCTAGTCTTTGTCGTGTCTTGCGAGAGTTCTTGAGTTCGAAGTTGGGATAATCTCATTATCTCTCTTTTTTTTGTTTTTATTTAGAGGGAGTTCTGCTTCTTGTCCTTAGACAATGCTTATGTTCCCAAGACGCGTTTTTTGGCCTCTCGATATCCGGAGGTATCTTCTGGCTTTTTGGCATTCTGTTACCCAGAGATAACCACTAGCTTGTAGGCATTCTGCTACCCAGAGGTAACCACTAGCTTGTTGGCATTTAGCTATCCAGAAATAGCTGTTTTGCTTTGCTACATTTTGGTTCCTGCAGTGAAGCCACTATCAGTCTTATTGGTTTTGCTACTATGGATCTCCCCCCGCAAAGGGATCCAAGTGCCAGACTTTTCTTCTACTTCCCACGTCTGGGTAAGTAGGTATAGGTGATGCTCCGTGGTCAGGTAACATAGCTTTTGCGTTTACTGTGACCTTGTAAGCAAGGTTAAACTATTTTGCTTTCTGCTCAGCACTCTACTTTCTGGTTAGCCACTCTCTGTTAAGCAGAATAAGCAAATTTTATTATCTTGCTTTCTTTCGGGTATTTTTCCTTGTTCAAGAAGAGTTTTTTTTAGCTTTTCGCTTTTGTTTTGGAAGGGGACGTTGTTTGTATTACTATTTATTGAGGAGCAGTCATTCAAATTATTTGCCCCTTGCTTTAACTGAATTTCCTCGTGAGAAAACAATTTTTTATTGATAGGTATCCGTCCTTAGACGTAGCATGATTACATAAGAAAAGATGTAAAAGAAACTAAAAAATCCAAAGCTGAAAAATGTATCTGGTGTATGGTCGTCCGGGTCATGAGCATTCCTTTAGAAGAAGTAAGACTTTAGGTGTAACGCATTCCAGTTATTTGGCTGTACTTTTCCGTACATATATTGTAACTTGTATGTCCATGCCCCTTTGACTTCCACTATTTGGTATGGTCCTTCCCAGCCAAGCGCCAGCTTACCTGCGGCCTTGTCCCTGGTGTTGTCAAAGACTCAACGTAGCACCCATTCACCTTGCCGGAACGTCCGGGTTCGTACCTTCTTGTTGTAGCTTTTAGCTACTTCCTATTGGTATTTCTAGTTCCGGATTCTTACGGCTTCCCTTTTTTCATCAAGGAGATCCAGGGACAAAGCCATCTGCTCTTCATTCTCTCTTGGGGTTAGAAGCTCTGACATGGCCGTAGGGATAATGACTTCAACGGGGGACACCGCTTCTGTTTCCTAGACCAGGCAGAAAGGTGTTTCCCCTATTGAATCCTTATGTTGGTTCGACATGCCCATAGGGTAGCTGGAAGTTCTTCGACCATGTTGCCTTTGGCGTCGTCCAGCCTCTTTTTCAGAAGATTGATTATTGTCTTGTTAGTGGACTCTGCTTGCCCGTTCGATTGTGAATGTCTCGGAGTTGCAAACCTTAGCTTTATGCCCCAATCCTCGCAAAACTTTTTGAAGTTTTTGCTTGTGAACTGCGGGCCATTATCTGTAACGATTTCTTAAGGTGCTTCGAAACGTGTTATCACGTTCTTCCAGAGGAACCTCTTGATTTGGACATTTGTGATCTTGCTCAAGGCTTCTGCCTTCACCCACTTAGAGAAGTAGTCCGTAACTACCAAAAGGTATTCCAGCTGGCCAGGGGCTGTTGGGAATTTTCCCACAATGTCCATTCCCCACTTCATGAACGGCCAGAGAGAGCTTACGGATTTGTGGTTTTCTAAGGGTAGCTTGGATACTTTTGCGTGCTTCTAGCATTTATTGCAGAACTTGGCCATCTAGAGGGCGTCATGGGCCATTGTAGGCCAATAGTAGCCTTCCCTCTTAGCTCTTAGCACCAAGCTTCTTCCACTAGAGTGGGATCCGCACTCGTCTTGATGTAGTTCTTGGAGGACTAAACCTGCGTCTTCCGGCTTTATACATTTGACGTATGGACCAGAGAAAGACCTTCCATAGAGTTTTCCATGAATCAGGCAATAGCGGGATGCTTACTTTTTGATCTTACGTCATTCACTCCTTATATTGGGCAGGACGTCATCCTTTATGTAGGAAATAATGGGCATCATCCAACTTTCTTCTTCTTCGATGTTGGAGACTTGAGGTCCTTCGGCCTCCTTGTCAGTAGCTGGCCATTGGAGAACTAGAAAAGGTATGCAAGTTAGCTTCGTGGTTTTTAGGGCTGAGGCCAGGTTGGCGAGGGCGTCCGCGTGTAAATTTTGCACCCTCGGGATCTGTGTGAGTTGGCATGCTTTGAACAAATAAATGAGCATCTTGGCTATGGCCAGATACTTGGTCATGCTAGCATATTTTGCTTTGTAGTCACCTTGTGTCTGGCTTAGGATCAATAGGGAACCACTGTAAGCCTTTAGGTTTTCTATTCCCATGTCTCTTGCAAAGCCAAGTCCTGCAATTAAGGCTTCATACTCACTTTCATTGTTGGTGGCTCAAAAGTTGCATCTTACTACTCTTGATACCACTTCTCCTCTTGGTGAGATGAGCATGAGGCCTACTCCTGCTCCTCGTATGTTGCTGGATCCATCTATGTAAAGCGCCCATTCTTCTTTGCTTTTACTTTCCTGTTGGATCCTGAAATCTTCTTCCGCCCCTGGTACCATTGGAAGGGAGAATTCTACTACGAAGTCCGCCAGGATGATGTGTTAGTACTTTAGTAGTTTTTACTAAGGTTTTTACCCGAGATTTATGGTTTTTTAGTATGTATTCGGATTGTTTTGGCGCGGATTTGTGTTCTTTGTTGTTTTTACAGGATTCGAGCTTGAATGTGCGAAAAAATGCATTTTGGATGGGTTTCAAGCATCGAAGGAAGTGTTCGTGTAAAGCTTGAAAATACCCAGGAATTTGGACACAGACCGATCGATCCTTGTCTGGATCGATCGATCCCTGTCCCGATCTGCGGACCGATTTGACGAAGAACTAGACCAAACTTATTTCGAACCGGATTACAACAAAAGACCTAAGCTTGTGTTTTCCTTATGAGAATGCACTTTTAGAGAGTTTTAGAGAGCTAGAGAGAGATTTTTGACCTAGGGAGACGAAGCGTTTTTTTTCTTCAATCGAGAAGTCTTTGGAACCCTCTTTAATTTTGTTTATGCTTTATACGATCATGTCTCTCATGAATTTGATTTGTGTTTTTGCTATTTCCATGAGTGAG
>OVAN01001623.1:0-39273 GCA_900406275.1 Anastatica hierochuntica
CAATCCGGGAATGACTTTCTGATTTAGTGTTTGGTTGACAAAAAAAAAAAAAATTAGTCTAGCAAAGTAAAGTAAATGGCAATTAATGTTTTTTGTACGTAAATTTGTTTTATTATCAAGTGGGTTGGGGTGGACAGTCTGGTTTATTCGGTTTCGGGTTTTCAGGTTTAGACATTTAAAATTTATTCGGATATTTTTATTTTTCGGTTCGGGTTTAGTTCGGCTCTCTGCGGGTTCGGTTCGAGTTCAGGATACCCGTTTAATTTATGTAAAAAAATTTAAAATTCTAAATATATGTTAAAAAATCTTCAAATTTAAAAACCAAAATAAGTATACAATAAATTCAAACAATGCACGACTAGTTACCTAAGATTACCGTGAAATTCGTTTCGGTTGGTGTATTTGGATGAAGATCTGCTACGTATTTTCAATATTTTCGAGTATTTTTAGCTATTTTCTTTGGCATTTTTACGTATTTTTCGATATTTTTGGATCATTTCAAATTTTCCCCTATTTCGCGTAAAAAATTAAAATAATTAATATATTAAAGTATGTTATTGTAATTCGGATATTTTCGGGCGTCCGAAATATTTCGATTCAAATCGGTTTCGGTTCTTCGGATATTGAAATTTATTTCATTACGGTTTTTACTGATTACGGTTCGGATTCGGTTTCATTTTCGAGTCGGATTCGATTCGGTTTTTTGGATTTGGATATTTTTTCCATCGGAACACTTGAAAAAGGAAAAAAAGTTGCTCCTATATTTTTTTGAATGTTAAAGATATTTCGTTTCAAAAATCAAATAAGATTCGATTTTGGTACAAATAGGATGAACTATTTCTTAACTTGATAAAACAAAATAATTTTTGAAATATTAAAGTTTGGATAAATATCGAAAGAAAAAAGGAAATAAACTAAACCAAATCCTAATAAAACAAGGATTAGGAATTGTAAAAAACATTATATAAAGAGGTGCGGAGTTGCTTAACTTTCTCTCTACGTTTCCTACATTATATAAAGAGGTGTGGAGAAAACATATCACAACATTCCAAACAAAATACTCACAACAAATCTAACTTTCTCTCTACGCTTCCTTGTTTCTTAAGCTACCTTCATCTTTCATCATGGCAACAACAAAGAAGATCAACACCATAATCTTCACCTTCATGCTTTTGTTTACGGTTCTCTTAGGTTGTTGCTCGGCTGCCAAAATCTATAAAGTCGGCGACTCCGACAGATGGACAGCGAAGGACGACAACTACTACGCTTGGGCAGAGGACAAAGAGTTTCATGTCGGAGATTCACTCGTCTTCGAATACGATCGCAACGTAAACGACGTCGTTCAAGTCCCCGGAGCTTTGGAGTTCGAGTTTTGCCAAACAACTTCTTCTCCTAAAGCTATCTACAACACGGGACACGATGTCGTGACCCTCACGGAACCAGGCTCTTACTACTTCATAACCTCAAACCATGATCAATGCAAATCGGGACAGAGGCTAGGCATTCTTGTCGTCTACGATCCGTCACTTCCAATTCCTCCGCCACCACCGCAACCAGAAGCCAATATTCCTTTAGGAAAGATTCATATCGTTGGTGACTCCAAAGGATGGAGTGTTCCTCACGAGAGTGACTTCTATTACAAGTGGACCGATAAAGAAGACTTTCACGTCGGAGACAGTCTCATGTTCAAATACAACGACGAAGAAGATGACGAAGACGTTCTAGAAATCAGCGGTGATCTTGAGTTCTTGTTCTGCGATCCGACTTCTCCTGTTTTTGTGCACAAGACAGGACACGATCTCGTCAAGCTTACAAAACCAGGAGTACACTATTTCATTAGCTCAAAGACCGGTTATTGCGCGGCTGGGGTTAAACTTCGAGTCCTGGTCGAACCACCAAGACCTAATGCCGTCTCGAAGCCGTCTCTTTTAGACCGTCTCAAGAAGTGGTTACGTACAATTTTCAGATCCCATCATTACTAAAGTCTTTGTTCAATTGTTTTCCTTTAGAGTTTTTTTCTTGTAGAGTACTTGTCCTTCTTATTTTCATAATCAATTCTATAAAAATTATATTCATATTCGTTTTTTTCCATCTTTTATTGTATCATATCTATTAAAACTCAAATATACAACCTTTAATGTCTTAATTTTTTTTACTAAATATATATCTAATGAATATGAATATCATTAAATATGAATAATATGAGAATATTCCAATATTATTTTCAGACCAAGTTTTAAACTATATACAATTAATAATTTTCATATAAAACTAAATCTGTATAAAAGTGAAACAAATATTCGCGCGGATTAAATTCTAGTTTTTACATTAAAAACTTTCTAATTTTGTTGGACATATAACAAAAACATTATCTACGAAAAATGTTAATACAAAAATAATTAAGCATAAACGGAGTATATTTTCTCTTTTAATGTATTTTTTACTCTCTTTTTGGATATCTTATGGTATTTTACCTTATGAATTTTTCAAGTTTGTTAGACATATAAAAAAATATTTTATGCACGAAAATGTTAATATAAAAATAAAATAAATTTTAAACCAAATAAAATTAAGAATTTGGGCTAATAAAAGCCTCTATTTAAGCCCATGATCAAATTGTGGATAATTTAAATTAAACCAATCACAAACGCAAAGGTTTAAATTTGATTTTTGATCGCTGAAAAATTTTATCAAAACCCCAAAAGCCCTAGAGAAGTCGCATCATGTCTTCGCGGTTTCGTCAATCTCCGGCGAATCAGAGGAAGAAGAACTCCATTACTCCGAGAGCGATTCGTAATCGTCTCCCTGATTACTTAAAACCTGGCTCCGCCGTTGAAATCAGCTCCGACGAGCCTGAGTTACGCGGCGTATGGTTCACAGGAACGGTGGTTACAACCCCATCCGGTGACAAAGATTCCGTTAAATGTCAGGTTGAGTACACGAAGATGATCTCCGGCGATCGCCGGAGGAAGCGGCGGAGGGAGGTTGTCGATGTTGTTCAGCTTCGTCCTCCGGCGCCGTTGATGTCTGAGTGGGAGAAGAAGAGGGATATCGCGGTGGGGGAAGAGGTCGATGTTTATCGCAATGACGCTTGGCGGGAAGGAGAAGTGACGGAGGTTCTTGATGATGGGAGATTAAGTGTGTTCTTCAGGAGTAACATGAAACAGAGTCGTTTTAGTAGAGATGATATACGGATTCATAGAGAATGGGTTAATGGAGCTTGGAAGCCTCCGTTAGAGGAAGACGAAGATGATGAATCAGACGAAGAAGAAGACGAATCAGAAGACGAGGAGGTAAAGAGATTCTCACTGCTTTGCAATGAATGATTCTGTTGCTATTGTTCTTGAAAATCTTTATGTGGAAGTTGTTTATTTCGAGCAGAGGAATTCGATAATTTAGCTATTAGATATGCAGATTGATCATGAATGTAATGTAATGCAGGACATTTTAGCTCAAGTGGATCTTGAAATTACCAGAGCAATTGCGAAACGAACGTTTTGTAGTGGTAAACTTGTTGAGGTTAGTAGCGAGGAAGATGGTTTCGAAGGGTGTTGGTTAGTAGCCAAAGTTGTTAAACCTTTTGGCGAAGATAAGTACCTTGTTGAGTACCGAGACTTGAGGGAAGAAGATGGTGTTGAGCCTTTGAAAGAAGAAATCGATTTTATGCACATTAGGCCGCCACCACCAAGTGACGAAGATTTAGATTTCGCTGTTGGGGATAAGATTGATGCATTCTACAATGATGGCTGGTGGGTAGGTGTTGTTACAATGTGTACAGGGGATGGAAGAGTCGGTGTTTATTTTAAGCAATCGAAAGAAAAGATGATGTTTGGAAGGCAAGGTCTTCGTCTGCATAAGGATTGGGTTAACGGGACCTGGCAGCTACCTACGAAACAACGAGAGATGAAGAGAGAAAAGGTTTCGTAAGATTACTCTATCGACGAACTCTAGACGATTTCATATCTATTATTCTTATCTGATTCTTCGTTTTGTGCAGATCTTTCCATGTAAGCGGAATGTGAGACCTAAGAAAGAAATCAAGAAGCAAGAGTTCAACATTGGTACACCCGTGGAAGTTAGCAGCGAGGAAGAAGGATTTGAAGATTCTTGGTTTCGTGCAAAACTTATCGAATACAGAGGAGCATACAAATGCTTTATCGAATATGAAAACATGAAAGACGAAGACGGGAAAGAGCCATTGAGAGAAGTGGTTAATGTTTCACAGATAAGGCCACAACCAGTAGAGAGGATAATGGTTAGTCCATTCGAAAAGCTTGACAAAGTCGATGCTTTGTATAATGATGGATGGTGGGTAGGGGAAATTACAAAGGTTCTTGCGAAATCGAGTTACTTGGTTTACTTCAAGAAGAGTGAAGAGTTGCTAAAGTTTCATCATACTCAACTTAGGCCACATCAGGATTGGATTGATGGTAAGTGGAGATGAAACATCTTTTGAGGTATGATTCTAAAACGTTTTAAACTCATTTGCCCCAATATCAAAAGCTTTTTCAGCTTCAATACTCTTTGATTTTGATTTTCAATATCAGAGACTGAGTTGGAGAACACATCCAAGTTCTGGGATCTCTAAGTTTTGGTTTTTTTTCTTTTGGTTGTTTTTTTAATCTCTTATCTTAAACCCCAACTAGTATTTTAATCAGCACATTGATGCAAAAGTTCTTTAATTAGATGAAATATATTATGTATCCTTTTTTACTACTGGTAAAATCCTAGTTAGAATTTAATATTTAAGACTAAACTATATTTTATAATTTATAGATAACAAAAGTTAAATATGGTATGATTATATATCAAAGCATCTTTCTTCTTCAATTTGATTGGATACATAAGATTTTAGATTTATTTAAATAATTAAATACCAAATTTTATTTAAAAATATATATTTCTTCATGTGGAATAATAAATATATTACATATAAGATTTTTAGATAAAAAGATATTTAAGTGACATAAGAAAACCAACTTTCAATGTAGTTTATAACATCTTATTACAGGTAAAATAAAGCAGCAAGAAGTGGGTAGGTAATACATGAGACTAATAAGAGCTGTGTGAAACACAAACTCTTCAAATTGTTCAAGTAACACTTTAAAGATTCTGATCTCTTTTGAATGTTCAGGCAATAAGAGGCTTTGATTAGTCCTCTTTGACTGCAACAGCCTCCTTGATCTCGGTCGCTTCATTGGCAGGTTCCACTTCTTCTGGAACTGTAAAGGCCGAGACCGGGAAAGTCCTGGACAGAGTGGTCGGCGTCTTGAACGTGATCTTCCCTGTGGTAGGCGGGTTCTCGGTATAAATTTCATTGATAGTGACCCAAATAAGAAACTCTTTGGCCTTGACTCCAGTGAGTTTCTTTATCTTCCCGGTCTCAACCACCGCAGTAACTTCAGTTCCGTAGGAAACAAGCTTATCGATCTCCGGAAACTTGTGAGTGATGCTCTGTTTCTGCTTCAACCATACAACACCAGACTCTCTGTCATACCCAACCTCTTCTATATCCTTCAATGGTAATAAACCATTCGGCATAGATATCTCCTTGAGGAAAGTCTTCGTCTTTTTGCGGCATATTGCATCTCCGGTGTACATCTCTGCCTTAGCTCTCACTTCCTCTGTAACTAAACCCATCTCTCTCTTTCTTTGTTTAGAAGCTGAAGTTGTGTTGTGGTGAGAGGAAAGGAACTTAACATTGTGATATATATAGGTGAGATGCTGAGTTTTTGCCCTTAGTTTCCTTATCTTATTACAGGGATTGCCACTTGGATTTGAGAACATACACTTGAGTCTTTGACATCATACTATTCAAGTAAACTTTTTTCTTGGTTTGGTATCATTTTAAGACCAAACCATATTAGAATAATTGATCTCTTGTTCTTTTACTACAAGAAACAAAAAATCATAACTTATGGATTGTGATTTGTTACCTTACTTTCGCGAAACGACGATTTTCAACCCCTTTTGGGATGCTTGAGTGAGTCCAATGGTTTCTTTCGTTTTGTCTCGCGATGAATTAGACTAATCCCTATGCGAAAATTACCCGAAATAATCGTCTTTGAATGTAACCTTTTACGACCTTATGGAACAGAGACTTGCAAAGCTTTGCGCGGGGTTTTCATGGCAGTGATTGTTCAACAATGTCTCTATGTGTTTGATCTCCTTAGGCATTGAACCTGTGAGCACTTCGTAACCTGTCTCAGTGATCAAAACTTCATCCTCTATCCTTATCCCAATCCCTTGGAATCTACAAATAAACAAGAAAAGCTAAGCAATTTCAACATTATAGTGACAAACCGTCGTGATAAGACTGCTTGATCGGATAGATAATGTGATGTCCCACGGTTGATTTGCCGTCAATTCACTCTGATCTATACAGTTTTGATACTTTTCAGATCGCAGGTATTCCTACAAAACCGCGATTTTTTACATGGTGCGTAGAGAGCTAAAAGGGAGCATTTGTACCTTTCAGGGCAGTCGAATGAAGATGGAACGTAGACTCCTGGCTCAATCGTGAGCACCTGTCCAAACAAGGATCATTGACATCGAGTGTCTCGATATATATATTCATAGGATACATCGAATTTAATGTAGCATTAACAAGCAGAGTGTTTTGAGGCAGGAAGGTAAGTAAACAGGTGAAAATGTTATAACCCTGACTATGTGTTCCTTCGAAAACTAAGACTCAAAAGAGTAGGCAGAACTTACAAAACCGGGTTGCAAAGGACGATCATATCCGACAGCAGAAGAGTCATGCACATCCATCCCTAGGTAGTGACCTTTTTATATATCCACAACAAGAGCCATTCTGTTAGATAAGTAAAAAAAGGATGTTGCCATCTACACTTCAAACAAAACTTTGTTGATTGTATTAGTTTCACCGAACAAAAATGCGAATTTACAGTACTCGACTGTATGAACAAACCAATAACTTAATACGATAGAGGTTCAATAATCCATACCTATGGAGGTCGGATTCAGCTGGTGATACAGTCTACGACCTTTCAAGATGCCCATCTTCATCAGTCCATCGCACAACAACTCGGTCTGCAAAACCACAACAACTGAATTCAAACATCATTTTGTAGGCAGATAATGAGCTCAAGTTTATAGCTGTTGAGTTCTTATGGTATTTATGACATCTCTCGTTCATTTTCGCTTACGAAATATTTGTAAAGCAGCCAATCTCAAGCTCAAAGACATGGCTTAAGATAAGGTTATATTTACCGAATATGTGTTTAGTTGGCGGATGGTTGTGCCGGGCTTGCATAGCTTTATGCACTCTTTGTTTGTCTGAAGTATAAGATCATATAGCTCTTCCTGGAAAATACACAAACAATATTTTCATCGTCAAGAAAGCAAAATCTTGACAAGGCAAATTCTTAGTTGCATAATCCAAACACCAACGGATAAGCACAAATGCAAACAGAAGAATATCGAGAGAAGATTGAAAAAAAATGAGACATCAGTAAGTATCAACCTGAAGAGAGCTAAATTTTCCGCAAGGTGGCCATGTCCGAGTAAGATCACTAACATAACCATGTAGCTCACAGCCCATGTCCATCAAGACAAGATCACCGTCTTTTATCTGCAGACAATAAGAAGATATTGGCTTCAAGAACATCTCTTTAGTAGCAATCAGATAGAGTTTTGTCAAGCTTACTCGCTGATCATTTCGTGAATAGTGAATAACACTGGCATTTGGACCACCTCCGACCACAGGATTAAATCTGCGGAGTAAAAAAACGACATTTTTCTAATCACTAGAATAAGAAAACTACGAAAAGGAACAACCCGAGTCACATAGTTATTTATGGACTAGATATATCTGTTGAGACTTACGCCATTCGCTGAGCACCTCTTACTCGGCACTCATATTCAACTTGGGCTGCTAAGATACCTTCATCGGGAAACCTTTTCGAATGTCGCAAGACAGGATTACCTGGCAAGCAATAGAAGCAGACTCTCTCATCAATTCGAGTTCCGCAGGTGACTTGATTAACCTCAGCTCATGTGTTAAACTTGAAAGAGTTTTCACTTTGCCAAGAGATGCTGACTTTTGAAACTCATCCAAGTTCGTATACCATTGCGTGGCTGTTTGAACATTATGAAACACTTTCGAAGGATTTCTCATCATGTCTGAAAGAATCTGTACATAAAGAACGAGAAGTTATAACAAATACTGCGGTATAGAAGTAACATAGTCAACAAACAAGTTACCTCGGGTAATTTACTTATCGGATATGCTTGTTCTGCTTTGAAAACCCCGGACGCTGCATCAACTCCAGCTACTTCTCCTTGCCAAGCAATGTCCTACACCAAAAATCAATCTTACAAATCGCAAAATAACCATACATTATGTACTAATAGATCATCATACTTTGGGAGTTGACTCTGGCATGAACATACATAAACCGCGCTCATGACTTAAAACAGTCACACCACCTGGTTGCTGACAGCCAGTTAGATACAAATAATCGGCCTCTTGTCTGAGAGTATACGGAACAACATCTGTCATCATCTTCACTGGGGCTGAAGAAACAATGGCTAAGCTGTTCTGAGGAAGAAGCTCCAAAAGTTTCTTCCTTCTACCAATGTATTCCTCAATTCTTATTCCCGGTGTTACCTCTCCCTCCGCCATTAACTAATGACGAAGAACGAACCGTTAGAGCATATAGCAAAGCATTTGCTAATACAACAGAACAAAGACTCAAAGCATAAAACTTAGGAGTTACATGAGGATGAGATGCTGGTGTTGGCTGACCAATGTCTCTTATGACTCTTTGTGTTGAATATGCATAGCGACTGATGATAACCTGAAACTCCATTTCATAAACCAAAATGTTCTCTCAGAGTTAAAGCAGATGTAATGGGTTTCACTTAAAAGATGAAACTTTGTGATCCAAAAGATTGCAAATTTAGTATTTTGATTTCAACCCAAAACTTGAGGTTTAGTCCTCAAATCTATACAAGTCTTAGAGAACAGAGTATGGTGATGAACAATACGATACGAGACAAACACAGAACACTAGAAGAAGAAGAGGCAAATCATCAATTGAAAGCAGTACCTGAGTTCTTGATACTCTCTCAAGAAGATTCCGAGCAAGTAGTTGCATCTCTTTCCTCTTCTAGATTCACAGACAGAGACAGGATCGAACATGAACCTCGTACAATGTTCTATCGCGTTTCAGGGTTTTAAAACGCAACCGCAGTTTCTAAAACGCTAAATTCGATATAGGTGAAAGTGAAACTCTTGTAAAGCTCGAGACTTTAGGTAAGAAGCTAGAGAGAGAGAGAGCTATAGAGAGAGTAAACAATGGCTGCTGCAACAGAGGAAGAGTCTGTGTGTGAGAAAAGAGAAAGAGAAGAAGAAGCTGAAACAACATTAACGCCATGGGAACAACACGGAAGCATCATAAGCATCCCTCGTTTCGATTACACAGCTCCTTCTTCTCTGCTTCATCATTCTCATTCTGGCTTCCTCGTTACTTGCACAATCAGTAATGATCTTTCTCTTAACTTCTTGGATTCCTTCTGGGTTTGATCTTATGAGTTTTGTGTGATTTTGGAATCTGTGTTGAATTTGATTTGAGAGAGTTTAGGGTTTTTGTTCTTAATCAGAAAGGGAGAAGAGTGCTACTAAAGAGATCATGTCTATGCTTGGAAAGGTATTGCCTTTAAGTGAAGAGAAAGGTGAAGTTTTTAAATCTTCTGATGCATCGAAAAGACGAAAACTTTGTGGATTAGAGATTGAAGATGAAGGCGAAGAGAAGACCGAACATCGAGAAATCGATGTCTTGCAGGAATCAGGTAGCTTTCATTTCTGGAAGAGTATAGGAAACTTCTTGTTTGTCTTTATGATAAGCTCTTTGGTGTCTTGTTTAGGTGAAAATCGAAATGTTGAGGATCTCAAATCGGGCGAAGAGAAGACCGAACATCGAGAAAACGATGTCTTGCAGGAATCAGGTAGCTTTCATTTCTAGAAGAGCATAGGGAACTTCTTGTTTGTCTTTACTTTAAGCTCTTTGGTGTTTTGTTTAGGTGAAAATCGAAATGTTGAGGATCTCAAATCGGTTGAAGAAAGTGACAAGGAAGAACAGAAGTCGATAATGTCGTTGGTTAAGTTGACGAAGAGTGGCTTGCTTCTTTTTACTTTCCCTGTTGAGAACTCTCTCGATACAACGGTTTTTGTGTCAAGAATCTTTCAGTTTATGGAATCTGGATCTCTGAAGGCACCAATGTAAGTGTTTCCTCCTTAATTTCTGTGCATACGTAGAAATGAATCTTGTGAAATGGTACTTAATGGACCTTTGGTTAGCCGTTCTCTATCAGAAGTTCAACGCTTTAGAGCTAACAGTCGCCTTAGGATTCGACTCTACCTTTAACTAAGCATTGCTTGTAGAGTTCTGATTCAATCTCAAAACGTTATTTCAAGTAGTAGTCTTATTTCGTTCCTTTCTCGAATCATTTAATCACTGTCTTCTCGGAATCCCCTGTTTTTGTGACGAAACAAGTAATTTATGATTTGAATGATGTAGCTGGTGCCATCGGATTTTCCCTGTTCAAGCTACTTGCGCTTTGACAGAGAAGAACCTTCGGGAAACAGTATCGAAGCTTGTTCAAAGATTTGTCGATGACAAAGACAATACACTATCAAAACCAGTGAAGGTAAGAAAGAGTTTCCGTTGTAAAGCAATAACATTGTTAGATTCATGGCAATGCTTATTAACCGTATAAACACCATGCAGTTTGCAGCAGGGTATAACCGAAGAGGAGTGGAGGAAACAAAAGGGAAAGTTCAGAAAGAAGCGTCAGAGGTTCTGGATCAATGTCCTTTGCTAGACCGCACCAAATGCTTCGAAACCGTGGCTGCTGGAGTGAAAGACATTGTACCAGACTCAGCTGTGGATCTCAAATCTCCAGAGGTATTTTACATATAAACCTTGTTGCGTTGTTCGGTTTGTAAAGGTCTGAATATTGGAGTAAAACGGTGTGCAGCTATGTGTTCTGGTGGAGCTCTTACCGCTCTCAAGAATACCGAGTGGCTCCTATGTAGCTGCGGTTTCAGTGCTTCCACATAAACTCGTTAGCACGAAGCCGAAACTCTGCATCAAACCTCTTGTCCCTGAAACCAAACCGAAGAAGTGACAAAGCTGACGGATTCAAAGAGCATACCATTGCAGTCGATTTTCTCGAGCTATAAAACATATCAATCTCAAGTTTGAATCTCTCTGTTTTTGATATGAAGATAAAGTCTTTTGCTTTCTCAGTATCTCTCATGTCGATGAACAAGTTATAACCAATCTTTCATTTGAGAGAGCTTAGCCTCACTCCATTATAGAATGCTATGTGACAAATTAGCTGAACCGAACCGATTCTCCGGTTCTGGAAAAAGAACCGAATGGATTCTAAACAACGGAAAATTTTGGAACCGATTGGTCATTGATTGCAATATTGATGGTTCGTTTCCGACTTCGGTTTTCGGTTTTGGGAGAAAAACCGAATTGATGCTAAACTTTAGAAGCAAAGGACCCGAACTGAACTGAAAATTCTGAATCGGTATCAAACCTTAACCGATTTTTGTTCGGTTCCAATATGAATCGTACATTTCGAAACCGAAAGAAACCGAACCGAACAAATGGAAACAGAGAGTCTTTGCTTCGTGGTTCCATTTTCGCAAACGCCAAAAGAGCCTTGAGCCCTGAGGGTTTACTCGTTTGCTTTCTCTTTCTCTCTAGAACAAACTCATAATGGGAGAGAGTTCGTGTGGCGATGGTGAGAAACAGAGGATTGAAGAAGATGAAGAACAATACGGAGTATTACTATACTACAAATACGCCTCTGTTCTTGATCTAGATGAACTCGTTTCCTTCTATGAATCCAGCTGCAGCTCACTAGGTTTACTCGGACGAGTCAGGATCTCTCCTCATGGTGTTAATGTCACTGTAAAGACTTCTACTTTAAACCCTTTTTCTTAAGCTCTCTGTTTTGCTCCTGATTTTAAGGATTAAGCTAATCAAATCGAAAAAAGTTTGATCCTTTATGTGTTGAGAAGTAATGAAAGATGAAACCCTTTTGAAAATGTTAATGCTTTGTTTATGATTTTGGTCAAGTTCTCAAAATCATGTTTTGGTTTGTGTTGAAATTGAACAAAGAAAAGAGTATTTGCTCTGTCTCTCCCAATGAGGTATTGCTTGTAAGATTTGAGTATTGAGTTTCAGTTAGTTGTTTGATTGAGGATTAAAAGTTCTACAAGTATTGATCCATTTGAAACCATTAAAGAAGCATAGAGTGAAAGTTTAAAGCTTTTGATAGACTTTTGTTTATACTGTTTGGATATCGAGAAAAGTTCGCATTTTTTTGGTTAGGTTGGTGGGAAGTTAACTGCATTGGAGGAACATATTGCTGCGGCAAAGTCGAATTGTTTGTTCGAAGGGACTGATTTCAAGCTTGCATCGTGCCAACATCCGTTGAATGACAAAGTGGCTCAAGAATGTGGGTTTACATCGCTCTCCATCCGGGTTGTCGAGGTTGGTTTCTTTTTCTTCTTGCCAAAACATAATTAGTGTTCTTACGGTAACGTAAAAACCCTACTTATGTTTTGATCTTCAGAACGAGTGCATAAGATTTGTTTGCGTAGATAAGGAAAAGAAAAGCATTTGAGTTTCTATGAATTGTTTTAATCGATCTATCTAAGCATTCGAATGGAGATGGATCTGCTGTTTTTGATCCACAAAAGTCATGCCTATTCGTTCCTTAGTCTCTATATGTCAGTACTTTGATGTTGTATGTGTAGTCTCTATGACCTGGTGTCAAATTAAGTGTGTCTGTTTTCTCCAGACTTCGACTGTTTCCTCTTCCTTCCGTTAGTTCTCTATTGCATATTATCAATGAATTGTTTTGTCATTGTGTTGAGGTTCTTTGCCTCTTAACAGCACCTCCATAGACTTTCTAGCATATTGACAGATGTGTGGCGGTTGTGTTATGATTTGCAGGAATTAGTAACCTTTAGTCCTTGCCCTCTCCGTAAGTCACCGGAAATTTCAAATGCCGGAAAGCATCTCTCTGCTGCGGAGTTTCATTCAGTCCTGCAGAGTGCGAGTAAGTGTTTTATTATTTCTCTTATCGGTTGCTAATATATTCCGTTTCTTAATCAGATTATGCTTTTTTCAACTCAGAGGAACAGGTGGAGGGAGACGGGAAGTCTGAGAATAAGGAACTTGTTTTGCTTGACGCGAGGAACCTGTACGAAACACGGATTGGAAAATTTGAATCGGAAAATGTTGAGACCCTTGATCCCGAAATAAGGCAGTATAGCGATTTACCAACCTGGATTGATCAGAATGCTGAGAAATTGAAGGGCAAAAACGTGCTCATGTATGTATAATAGTTCTGTGAACTGTTTCTTCTCCAGTTCAACTCTGGCAAATCACTGAAGTTTTCGTGTGTTGGTTGAATCAGGTACTGCACTGGTGGAATCAGGTGTGAAATGGCCTCTGCATATATTAGATCTAAAGGCGCCGGATTTGAGAATACTTTTCAGGTGAGATCCTGTTATAGCAAAGTGGATTTGGTACAACTTGGCTGATCCCAGTTGTTTTTTTGTATCTTGTGCAGCTCTATGGTGGCATACAGAGATACCTTGAACAGTTTCCTAGTGGAGGGTTCTTCAAAGGGAAGAACTTTGTGTTTGATCACCGGTATATGTCTGCCATATTTCTCTTCTAATCAACCGAGAAAAGTATGTTTTCAATTCCGTGTGACATATGTTTTCATGTCGGCTTTGAAGGATCGCAGTTGGGAGCTCAAAAGAGGATATTATAGGCAGCTGCCTTCTCTGCAATAATATCTTTGATGACTATTCTCCACGTTGCCGTTGCAAATTATGCCGGATGCTCGTTTTAGTATGCAATCATTGTCGGGTATTGCCCCAGAAGCTGTTTGTTTATTTCTTTCGCAGGTACTTTGTATTTTCGACTTATGATGTGCTGTTGCAGGTTAAGGGAGATGTATATGTGTGTGAGCTGTGTCGTAAACACGGAAAAGGGGAAGTCCCTTTGAGTTTTGATCCCCCAAATCAACCTTCTGAAAGCAATGGTAAGGTCTGTTTTGTCTATATTTCGAATCAAGTGTTTGAACCCTCACAGGATTTTTCGGAATTTTCTATGGTCTCCAGGTGACAATGCAAGAAAGAAGCTGAGGATCTTGTGCTTGCATGGTTTTAGGCAGAATGCGTCTGGCTTCAAAGGGAGGACCGGATCACTAGCTAAGAAACTGAAGAATATTGCTGAGCTTGTATTCATCGATGCACCGCATGAACTACAGTTCATCTACCAGACTGCTACTCCTCCATCTGTTGCATGCAACAAGAAGTTTGCGTGGTTGGTCTCGCCAGATTTTGACAAACCGAGTGAAACAGGCTGGACGGTAGCCCAATGCCAGTTTGATCCGTTGCAATATCAGAATCAAACCGAAGGGTTTGAAAAATCATTGACACACTTGAAGACGGCGTTTGCAGAGAAAGGGCCTTTTGATGGCATTCTCGGATTTTCTCAAGGTGCAGCAATGGCTGCAGCTGTATGCGGGAAACAAAACCAGCTCGCAGGTGAAATAGACTTCAGGTTCTGTGTATTATGCTCGGGTTTCACACCGTGGCCATTGTTAGATAAGGAGAAGCAAGGATTGATCAAGTGTCCTTCACTTCACATATTCGGAAGCCAGCCTGGTAACGATAGACAGATCGTGACTCAAGCCAGCGCAGATCTAGCGCGGTTATTCGACGATGGTTGCTCCACCATTGTCGAGCACGACTTTGGCCACATCATTCCAACAAAGTCTCCTTATATTGATGAGATAAAAGCTTTCCTTTACCAATTCATTTGAGGACTCTACAAGACAAAGACTTATCTTTTTGTATTTGAACTCTCTCTCAAGTCAAGTTCCAAGTAAAAGTTATGAAACTTTATGACAACAAAGATATAAAAGAAAAGAGACAAATACAAAGTGTGATCATATCCTAAAACCAGACAAGGCACTAGACATGATTCATGCCATAGTCTTAAGATACAGAATCAGAGACTGATTCAGACGAATAAAGAGACGACTGACGGAAAAACAAAAACAGAGAAAGCCTTTTTGCACCATAACTCAAAAAAAACCCAAACTTGAACAATGGTAAATGTCAATAACAGTGAATCTCGGGTTCGCCAAACCAAAAGATTTTCAATTTGTGCTATACCTTTTTCAGTCGAATTTGAATCCGCCAGGGGGAGCAGCGGGCTGGTTGTTGCCGAAGTTGAAGACTTGTTGTGGATTCTCACTCCCACCGTCCTGCAGATTCTGCTCTTCCTCTTCTTCAGCCCAATATCTCTCCAGAATCTTTACTGCTTTCTCATATATCTCATTGTTATCATGCGACTGGAGGTTTTCGATTTTGTCCAACCCGTCGGAGTCTTCTATTATTTGAGCAAAGAGATTCACACCACCGTTTAATCCCACCTCCTTGTCAGCCTCACCAACCTTGAGAATGTTTTCAAGCCCTTCGAGGCACACGGTCACAATCCTCGGATCAGGGCAGATTAGAAGATCACAAAGGGGTTTGATGCAGCCTTGGCTCACCAAATATCTGCAGGCAAAGCAGTTTTCGGTTATGGATGGCATAAGACAGTAAGAGGGAAGAGTATGAAATGAAGTAAGTTGTTTGCAAATGAGCTTATGAATAGAGACAACGTACTGAATCTGATCATGAGACCCTCCTGAGGTAGCATTGGAAATAGCCCAGGCAGCTTCCTTCTTTATATCAAACTCCGCGTTTTGGAGCAAGTGCACAAGAGGAAGGATTATTCCAGCGCCAGCCACAGCCTATTGTAAAAATGACGTAACTTTGATGATGACTCAATATTTTCTATAACAAGTATTGTTGGCATATAACAATAGGCAAATTACAATTGAAGCCAACTCCTCTAGTCCACTAGATTTTACGGTATAACAAGATTTCTATGAAGAGAATATGAAAGTGTTAAAAAACCATTCAACCTCTTCGATAAATTTTATTGCTGAGTCAGAAATGAAATGGCATTAACATACTACATGGACAACCATCTTCTTGAGAATCTTGACATGTTAAATACAGATGAAAAAGACTCGTACCTCTATCTGAGCTTTATTCCCAGCAGTAATATTAGAGATAGTCCAACAAGCTTCTTTTTTGATACTTTTCTTGTGATTTTGCGTAAGCAAATTGAAAAGGTGTGGAAGCACGCCACTATCAATTATAAACTGAAAAAATAGGCATTAAACCATTAGTCAAAAAGCCAAGGCAAACACTCAAATCACTATACAGACTCATCCTTCTTAAATCATACCTGTGTCTGAGAGTCATCGCCAGTTACAATGTTCCCAACAGTTCGAAGGGCAGGGATGAGCACCGTAGGTGATGGATGACTTAAAAGAAATATATATATACGTCAGTATACGTGAAGAAGAAGAATATGAGGCAGTAAGAACGTCAATAGTCAGTTTCTAAAAGGTACTAAAAACGAATCACAAGTTTGATGATGGCAACACAATAACTGAAAAGAGTGAAGGACCAACTTATATAGAGCTTAGAATCTAAAGGAAGAAACTAAAGATAATGAGAAAAAAAGGTTACGTCGAGTCAACTATTGGCAAGGCGAAAAGGAACTAACCCCAGAAGCTCGACAAGTCGTGGACAGACACCTGCCTCAATTACAGCCTGAATCTTATCATTGGGGCCATCTGAAAGGTAGGAGAGGGCCCAGCAGGCATCTGTGAGAACTTCCTCATCGTTTAGACAGATAAGCTGCCGAAGAACTGGCAGCGCAGGCCTCACCTGAAACATATGAATAAACAACATATGCTTGAGCTATGTGAGGAAACATATACAATTAACAAAAAAAAGTGAACCGTATATCATAAGCTGTCCAAAAAAATCAAGATACATAAGAGAATCCATTCTTGTCGTCCTACCTGTTCAAATGGTGTTGGTGGTTTACCACGACAAAAGTTCGACAAGGTCCATGTAGCATTCCTTAGCATCGATAACTTAGAATTTTCATTTAACTGAGCCAGCAGTGGCTCAAGAGCCCCATAGTTGAGAACAAGATTCCTGCAGTTTGGGGAGTCCCCAGCAACATTTCCCAAAGCCCACACTGCCTACAATGGATATCATGTAAGAAACAAATAAATACATCAGCACCTATGACTATGGAGAAGAACTTAACTGACTAGAATTCATATCACAAAAAAAAAACAACTCAGGATCGTAAAAACAACAAACAAACCAATTACGACCACTGAACTTGAAGGCATGTATCCTGGTCATAATATAAAATGGAAGACCAAGTGAGAGCCAAAAGTTATATAGCTTAGTTAGTGGCAAACCTGTTCTCGGACGTCATCACTAGCAGAGCTAAGAAGCTGAACAAAGATAGGAACCGCTCCATGTTCAATCACAACCCGAGTATGATCTGATGTTCCTGAAGCAACATTAGTCAAAGCCCATGCAGCCTCAAACTGCAAACAAAGACACCAGACAATTCTTGAGTCTTCAAGGAAGCCAGTGATACGGGTCAAATCTAAAATGTAGGAAGTATAAAACAATACCTGCAGTTGCGGATGGTCTTGCCTTCCAAGAAACTCCACAAAACGTGGGATAACACCAGCTTTGATCACTTCATCAATTGGAGGACTACGCTCTGCGTATCATCAAAAATCATATAACTATGAATCATCAGATGTCCCTTAACACTAATATAACCTGAGAACTAACCGAACAAACGTATACGTTACCTATAGATAACAACTTTCTAAACTGAGTAGTTGCTTCAAGCTGAGCTTGAGGCTCATCAGAATAAACACCTTGTACCATCATTGGTATACCTTCTAACTGTTAAAGGACATGAACATCATCAACAAGCTGATTCAACTCAAACAAAAACATAAAAAAAACTTCTCCTTTCGCTACAAATTTAACATCAAATCCATTAACAAGTTCATCAGATCAGATATTACAAAATCTCGATATCGATGAGATCTAGAAATCGATGGGCAAAACACAATCAAACCCACAAAGATCCATCACTAAACTAATCAAATCCTAACATCAAAATCGAAACTTTAACACACAGATGATTCAAAAATTCAGATCAGCGCAGAAACATACTCGTTTCTCAATGGCGGCAGCGTTCTGAAGAAGGTCGAGACCTGATCCAAGAGGAGGTTGCTGCTGTTGCTGAAGCATCATTCCTTCGCGACGTTTCTTGAGGAGACTATCCTCACGCTTGTTTTTTCTAATCTCGACGAGATTGTCCTCTCTCCTCCGCCTCGCTTCATCGGCATCGACCCCTGTTTTGTATATCTTCTTCCTCAGCTCCGCTCGTGTGCTCGGCCTCAAAGACATCGTTTTTTGCTCTCTCTTTCACCGGAAACTACTTCCTCTGGATTAGATCTTCTCTTCTCTCTCTCTATCTCGCTCTCTCTTTGGGAGGAATTGAAATTTTGGAGAAAGAGATCGTAGAGGATCGAGTCGTCTGGTGATATCGGGTCGGATCCGGGTCGGAGTTTGATTGGTTGTTTGGGTTTGTTTGGATCCTTCCTTCTGACAGAGAGGTACTTCCATTGCCACGCTGTCGCTTTATATCGTTTGGTTTAGTAATTGGCAAATTAAAGTACGGAAAAACCGAACCAAACTGATCCTCAAACCCGATTTAATTCGAGTTTGAGTAGCATTAAATATCTGAATGGATCTTTATCTCGAAGAATCGAAAAATGGACAATCAAATGAATATCCGAAAGTAGAGTTGGACGCTCGGTTATCCGACCGGATTCGAATTGACTTTCGTTCGGGTTTGGATCTTGAATTTTAGCCATACAATAGTCGTTCGGGTATTCGGGTATTGTATAATTTTGAGTTCGAGTTCGATTCGGGTGGAAGCAGGTTCAAGTAATTTCGGGTCGAGTATTCGAGTTCAAGTATTTCGGATTGTTTAGGTATATTCGCGTATTTTGAGTTTTTTCCGGATTGTTCGGGTTTTATCGAATATTTCAAGTATTTTGCGGATATTTTGAAATATTTTATCGGACATTTCGGATATTTCTCGGGTATTTGGATATCCTCATATATATATTCGTGTTTCGAATTCGGATATGGATTTTTCTAGGTTTTTGGGTTTCCCGAGTTTTTCAGGTACTCATTCGGATTTGAGTCGGTTCGAGTATTAACGAAATACTTGAAGTTAAAACCGTACGTGTGTTGTCTAGGTCCATGATCTCGTTCGGTTCGATTTCGGGTTCGAATTTCGGATAAAATGCCTAGCCCTATCCGAAACACTCAAAATTAAAGTGTTTTACTCTCCATAAATATATTGACTTTTGTGTTAACAAATCACACTATTTTTTGTTTGTAGGCTAAATGTGAGTTTCTCACTAACTAACTAACTTATAATCCAGTCTCATAATTAATCAAAATGTCTTAAATCATCTTTAAAACTTATAGCTACTTAAACATGTAAATTGGTCTATGCACGTCTCTCAAAAAAAAGCTACTAAAATTGGATTTAACAAAATGGCATTGGATTGGAAGAAGAATCGAAGTTATTGGTTTATATACATAAACATTGGCTTCTCGAAACATTCTTAAATCATCATAGAAAGAAATGATCTTAATACTAATAGGACTATAGAAGAAATACTTTGTCATACTATATAGCCTATAGGATGAGAAAAAGTTTTGAATTAAATATGAAGAAAACATATGCATAAATTTCAAACTTTGGTTGTTTATGTTGCTTCAATCATTGTCTACGCCAAAAGGTTTCTTCATCAAATGTTAAGTTTCATGCGCTTTTCCATTTCAATTGGCAATGAGTAGATTGATCTATCTCACTTATATATTACCCAGTGTTTCATTAAAATTTCGATGTGGAATCTTTTCTCCCACACTTCCGTAAAAAAAACGGTTCGTTTAACCATTAATCTCGACATAATCCATCACTCTGTCATGCTTTTTTCTATCCTTCTTTTGTGTCATGTAGGGTAACCGAGCCACTTTTCGGACTAGACTAATGGACATAGTGTGAGTTGGCTCAAATATTATGTTAAGTTTCATAGACTTTCAACTCAAAATTGGATTAGCTTGTGTTACTATGTGGGATCTTTCTTCATATCAGACCTATGCGATTAAATCAAATTCACCTTTGTATGACTTCATGGAGAAATCAAAGAAAAATAGTTTAAAATATACTTAAAATATCTTTAAGTAGATTCATCTGTGTCACTTATATATTACCCAATGTTTCATTAAAATTTCGATGTGGAATCTTTTTCACCACACTTCCCTAAAGATAATGGTTCGTTTAACCATTAATCTCGACATAATTCATCACCCCTAATGCTCTTTTTTATCTTTCTTTTGTGTCATCGGTAGGGTAACCGACCCACTTTTCGGATAAGAATGATGGGCATAGTTTGAGTTGGCTCCAATACTATGTTAAGTTTCATAGACTTCAACTCAAAATCAATTAATTTATCTTTATAAGGATAATCAAAGTCACAAATATAACTTTAAAACCAAAAAAAAAGAAGGTTATATTATACAAACCCAACAAAAAGCATAAAAACATAACATATGTTATACTTCTAATCAGAATCCGAAAAAATTAAAACATGATTCATATCACTAACTCTTTGACATGATGATCGATGAACAATCCTCTTCTCAAACCCTTTCTCAATATTGTAATCTCTTCGTGTCTTAGGATCAGACAAAACCTTCCACGAGGTATTAATAATATTGAAAGCGGACTTGACTGCTGCAACAGATTCGTTTTCTTCAGGACAAAGCTTAGCCACAAGGTCACTATACTTTCTCTGGATCACTCCATGGCTACAAAAGGGTCTTGAGATTCTCAAAACATTGTAATGAGTGAAACGATCGTTTAAGATTCTGATTCTCCTGTGGATTTTATAAGCTACAAGAACTTGTGAGATCTTACGATGATTATTAGATGTGTTTGGATAATCTAATATTAAAGAAGTAACGATCTCAATAGCTGCATGGAGATTGCCTTTTTTGTAATGTTCTTCTGCTAGTTTTAGTTGGTTTTTTGAGAAGGTTGATGTAGACATTGATTTTGTTTTTGTTTTTGTTTTGGTTTGGTTGAATATAAGGAGGAGGTGAAAAAAAGTGTAGTTAATATATAAGGGATTAAGATTAATATGAGACTAATGTTTAAAGGAAAAATGGGGATTATTAGGTAGTTATTCATATTTAGGAAATTATATAAAAGTAAAAAAAAAAGGGAAATTATCTTTTAAAGAAAGTAAATTTTGTGACCAAAGAAAAAAAGAAAGAAGTTTGACATAAAAGGTAGAGAAAAAAAGGATAACATTTTAATGAAATAACAATTGGTTATATTTTTTGTTTGAAAGGAAATCATCATGAGTCTCTTACTAATTAAATAATACTTTTTCTTTTCCATTATATAAATATTTTGAAATAAAAAAGGAAATTTAAGAATTTTGACTTTTTATATTAAAAAAAATTATTTATATCTAAAAAACATAATTAAACCAATAAAAAAATCTTTTTGAGTTATGATTGGATTAAAATAAATCAAATATTTACATAGATTTTTCAAAAAAAATTATAAAATGGAACAAAAATAAAAGTCTAAAAAGACTTATAAAATATAACGGAGGAAGTAATATAATTTGATTTTATTGTTTAAAAATTAAATATAAAATGACGGTATGAATTAAAACATGATAAATTGAGAAAAATATCTCAACTTTTATGTGAAAAACTCAAAAAAAAAAGAAGATATATACTCTTCTCCCTTTTTTGTTATTTTAATGTGAAAGTTTCTTTGAGATAATCACCATTGAAGTTGCCCTAAGAGAATACTATAAGGATGAAATTCAAATTAAGTTCACAAGCCCATCTTGAGAGAGTAAGTTACATGCAGACGTAGTCATTGATTCTTTTTTTTTGATATATAAGATTTATCAGTAAGTGAGTTTGAAGAAAATAATTTATTTTTCATAAATTTGAATAAAAATTTAAAAAAAATAAAGAAATAAACTTTTTGATAAATTTGAAAAATATTGTTTTAAAAAAATTATATAGAGGGGATTGAGATTGATACTATACTAACATTTAAACAATAAATGGTAATTGGGTAGTTATCCATGTTTAAGAATTTGATTAAGAGGCAAATGAAAAGAAGGTTATCTAAAAGTTTTAAATGATAATTAAATACTTAATAGTTAAGAAATAAAACAAAAAATTAAAGAGGCAAGTCAACTTTTCAGTAAATGTCTCTAACAAAAAAAAAATCAGTAAATGAAAGTAAATAATTGATTATTAAGCAAAACTATTTTAATTTTTTTTTGTTAAATTTTAAAGCAAAACAAGCAACTACTTGTTAGTTGTTACGGCTAAAAATATTTATGATGTTACACGAAACAAAACGCTTGTAAACCTTTTCACAACTATTTATAATGTTTTTTTTATAATGTATTTAGCAAGGTTATCTTTATACTATCGAACAATATTTGTATTTATCTTGTTTAAACTTAAAATATTTTGTATAATATAGACTTCTATTTTTTAATTAAATCGGAGAAAAGATGATACTTATAAAATAACGATGATTGAAATGAGCCCATTAGCCCATCCACATTATCTCATGGATGCTTCAAGTTCTTTATATCTCAAACATTATCGAATATAATTGGCCACATTTCAAGTTCAAAATATTATTATTAAGGATTTTCAAATATTTTAGTTTTAGTGTTAACGGTTAAAATTAAGATTTCACATTATGAAAATATTGTAAAAATTTGTGTGAGTCTACAGTTTATAGGAGTCCAGAGCTTACAAAGATTTATTTAGCTATGTATGTCACCAAAATGCACTTACAATTAACATATCATGGAAGAACTCTACAGTTAAGTGTGTTTCTGTCGGAATAACACTATGATTCCAAAAAGTGATTCGCGAAATCGTGCAAATGAGGACAAAATACGAAAAAAGATCGTGTGGTTTGTAGGGACAGTAAATCATGATTTTAAAGTCTCTCGGATATAGCACTCCAAACCATCGAACACAGTGAGTCCACGGATCCGGAGATGCGCCATAACACACGGGAGAGGCAAACGAAAGCGTTATAAATTCTTTTAGAGGCGGATGAAAACAGTGGCAGACCAACGTTGTGTATTTGTGGTGCAACCGAACCACCTTAAATTTAAATAAAAGATGGTTTTCGTTAATATTAACGAACTATGTAGCAAAATGGTTAAGAGTAATCCATTTTTCTAAGAGGTTTATGGTTCAAACCTAATTGTTGACATTTTTTGTACTTTTTGAATCCGGTAAAAATTTATCCTAAGGCCGCCACTGGACGGGAGCATTACAATTTCATTGTATGCTCTCTTTCTAGCTCGTTCTATTCTCATCTTGTTTTTGCGGTTCACTTTCTGCATGTTCATCCAAGTTAGGGATAGCTTTAAAGAACGTATTAAAAGTGAAGTTCCTTAGTAAAGTAACTTGATGCAAGATCCGTAGCGATTTAGTTTGCAGAATCTAATACAACTTAATAAATAAACGTGTAGTAAGTTATGAAAGTAATGATCCAAAAACAAAAAAAAAGAAAAATTATCAAGAGTTGAAATGGATATGGTTTTGACTTAAGACCACGTGCGAAAAATGTAGAAAAACACAAAGCATGTACAGTTTTCAAAAGACAACGAAACCTGTCTGAACCAAAGACATGTGAGAGTGCATGTTGTCTTGCCACGTCTTCCATCTCATTACACCACGCATAAGCTCTTTACATATATAACAACAAATCTTATAACAAATATAGAATTAATTCTTTTCAAGTAAAAAGATATGGATTAGTATTTGTTGAATCAAAAAAATTTGATGAAAATGGTTTTTGTTTTGCTTCCATTATCGTATATGACCCATTGTTTCCACTACTCAAACCATCGAGTGTGAAAGTTCATCGGTAGCCAGGAAGTATTGCGGTTTGAAATTTACCAATGACAATAAGCTATGGTACTTTTCTTAGGATATTATATTTACGTAACACTTCCGTCCGTATTTTTCGTGTGCTTTGGTACTTTTCTTAGGATCGCAAATCTATTTTATCCGACAGTGTTACATCATAAGGCTTTAAAAGTTGATTCTTAATTATCTATGAAATCACCACACGATATTTCTCGTGTTTTTTTTGTCTTCGTTTGTACACTCTCGTAAATCATTTCTCGAAATGTCGCATATTTCAATATTAATCAACCAGCACAAACACAATTAACCTAGTTCTCTTAAGACAAGTAATCCGAAAATATATTGATGAAGTAGATATTCAAATCAACTTTTTAAAAAATATTCACATAGTACTTTGCCTCTATAAATCGAAATAACGCAACTAAATTTCCAAATCCTTCAAAATTAATGTGTTTTATGATTTTAATGTAAATTACCATCTCGATCACTTTGGTTCGACTCCAAGTTCCACCAACATTAAAGAATATATTTATTCACGAATGCAATGATTTCCCCGAAGCGGGGTCAAATCAGGTTACATACTCGCATATTCGTCTTTGGCCCCTTCCAACGCAATTCGAATTCGTGACCTCCTCTTTTAATATAGAGATTTTACCACTAGATCAACACTTCGTTAGTATAGTGATCATTTTTTACATTAAGAAGTTTTTTTTTATTTACCAAGTGATAATTGTGAATCTTATAAGGTAAACTTCTTTTTTATTTCTACTTGTAAATAGTGTTTGTTTAAAGAAGAAAATATAAGAAGAAAGAAAGTGGAGAGATTCTTGAGAAAAAAAAGTTGGCACCTCCTCGGCCACATTGTGATATGAGGTTCATAATTGGAGTCACATGGTTGCATGTGATCACATTGGGTCTACCTCTTTAGCCACATATGGCCAACTCCACGTTTTGCTCTTTCTTTTTCTTCTCTTTTTTTTTGTTTTGTTTTGTAGCTATCAATTCGATGCATTTATATTATTTGTTTATTAAAGCATAGTTATATTTTCTTTTTCTCACATCTATTAAATTTCACTATTCTTTGCGATGACACCATATCATGTGATTACATTAATATCAACAATTATGTCATCCATTTTTAAAATACTAGAAAAAATACAAATGTCAATAGATAACATTTGGATGATATATTGTAGTAGTTGACAAGTTTACTTAAAATATAACCATATAACCATTTTTAGGGTTTGAGGAATTAATCGCAATCGAAAAATTGAACTGTTTAATCAGGAAAATCAAAGTGAAATGTAATCAGATTAAGAAAATACTCGAATGGTTCCACATTTTGAAAATCGAAAATCAAAACCGAACTAAACAAATCCGAAAATATGTTGGTTCTAATATAATCCAAAATTACATGAACTAATGAATTGAATCAAAGAACCATCTAACCATCTTTAAGGTTGGAAAATTTAAGTCGAGCCTAAAAATTGAATTGTAGTACTAGAAAAATCGAATCAAAACCAAATTGAATCGAATTAAAAAAATAGTTGAATGGTTTTAGTTTTCGAAAACCGAAAAATAGAAACTGAATTAACCGAAAACGAATGAACCGAATCGAAAAACCGAATGCTCACCTCTAATCGTATTAATTTTGTCAAAATTATATGTGAGAAATCTTTTCATACAATAGTAACTCAAAAGACACAATGACCCCCACACAAACATGTCAAGCAAATTAGTTTTGATGAAAAAAGGAAAAGAGTGAATGCAAAAGAAAAGACATATCGGGTGTAAAATGAAGGAGCACACGTGGGGGGAGTGAGTCTTAAAGAGGGAAGAAAGATGTTCCTCTAGACTCAATTTTTTTCTCAAAATCTTTCTTGTTTCCTCCTTATTTTAGTGCCAATTTTGTGGTCCTTTTGTTTCTTCGCACACTTCTTTCAACGTTTACTCCTACTAGCTAGTGTTAGCTAGTGGATTTCATCTCACAAAATTTACTGCTCTTTATTTAACTTGTTTGTATATTTCATACCATACACCAAAGTCTTGAATAGTCATGTACTATTATTAACATTCAACCATGATATAACTTTTTTTTTTGTCGACAAACAGACCACAACAGGCCGGTCTGATAGTCCATTAGTCTCACATATTTTCTCCACTATGTAGTGGAGAAAGATCGAATCCTGGTGCCTAAAGATTGCCCCTGGGGACTCACCCACCAAGTTACAAAGTACTCGGCCCATGATATGACTTCTATAAATTAATATCTCGATAAATCAATAAATTTTTACGGTGCTAAATTGTATATTCGACGAAAACAATCTCTCGGCAAACTAATAACTCTTTAAACTAGTGAAACATCTTCGTCCCACTATTATTAATTTATAGAAGTTTAATTGTATTTAACGCTTAAAACAAACAAACAAAAAAGGGTATTGATGAAATTCCAAAATTTGTTTTTTTATTAATAAGTTTCAAAGTTTTTTTGGAGGTATTATGAGGAAAATACAATATAAACTTCAACGTCTAAAAAGGTCATTGAGAGATATCACATGGAGACCATTGGCCCCAAAATTAAGGTGGGTGTTGTTCACACGTTAGGCCATCTATGCACATGCTCATCTTTTTTTTCTTTTCTTGAATTGCTTCAAGTTGCTAATAGTTTAACTTTTATTCTTATGATCTTATCTTAACTCATTTTGTGTGTATATATATTTATGTGTTAAGGGTTTATTAGGTGTATCAACGTTAAAAAAAATTTGTAATTGACATTAGTTGATTAGCTTCTTTTTTTAAAAAATAATAAAATTTTAAAACATTAACCAAATTTTTTGATCGGTAGCACCGTAACAACTAATTTTTCTTTGCGGATATCAATCATGATTTCGTGAAATGGTAGTAGTGTTAGTGTCGTTCGTGCTCCTTTCAACACGAACTAAACTTTGTAATTTGATTTGTTTTTATCGGAAAGAAAAAAGATCAAAATGGATGCTGAAAAATGATTTTAGTAAAGTGGTTAAAAATCCATCTATTCGATAACTTTACAAGAGTTGGTCTCTCTAAATCGCGTTACTCTACGTAGTAAAATTATTTGGCTATGAATCAGACATTGTCCATCTGCTGGCCAAAAAAGAAAACTACTAAACAAGAGTTAAATTCCACGTGCTCTGCGTAGTAGAATTATTTAGCTATGAATCGGGAATTGTCCATCCAATTACTGACCAAAAAAGAAAATTACTATACAAAATAAGACAACAAATAAAGTACATGAATTTAATAAATTAAAATCGCATAAAAAACATTTAAGCAAAATAAAGGGTAAAAAGGTAAAAAGAAGAAAAGCTAATTAACATCTGACAAACTAACTGCCGCCGTTTCCGGTCAACGTCATCGGTGGCGCAGCGACGGCTAATAGTTCAGCAAGAGTCTCCATGGCTCGGATCTGCATCTCTAACGCCGCGATATAATCGGTTGTTTCATCTAATAGATTCGGCACGGAGATTTTCCGGCAACCAGGAACCAACCGGCCGAGAATCTTCAGCTTTCTATCAACCGCCGGTAATTTAATCCGATTTCTCTCCGGAACTTTCCTCGATTTGCAGTTTCCGGTCAACTTCGCCTTCCTATGTTTCTTCAAACTCGATCGGTTTCGACTCGCTAAGATCGCTCTGCTCCACCGAGTCGTCCCACGAGCCGACGCGGCCAAAACTCGATCCGCCGTCTCGCGTATCTCCCTCGCCGCGCCGGAGATTTTACCGGAATCGTTAGATCTCTGACGAACTCGACGAAGAGCTTCCATGAGCTTACAAGCGTAGATCTGTTGAACGCGATTCGTTTTCCATTTCTTTAAACTCTCTTGATTGATCCGTCGCGTCTCCGATATCCTCGGCTTCTTCCGCCTCCGAGACTCGTGGCCGGGATTTTCAACGCTCGGAAATAGAGAATCCACCATCAAATCTGATTAAAACCAGAATCTCTTCGTCTTCGCAAACAATCACAACGGATTCAAAACAAAGATCTTGAGAATATTTCAGATTTTGAATCGATCTAAAGAGACTATGAGATTTTTAAGAGTCTCTCTCTTTTTTATATCTCTCTGTGCTTTCGTGAGAATGTGACTATTTAGAAACTATAGAAAAAAAATGAAAGGAGAGAGGTGTTTATATATCTCTGAGACTGTAGACTTGTCACAGTTCAAATTCCACTTTTGCCCTTTTTACCGCTATTTTGTTTTCAATTTCTGTAAAATCTTTTTTTTACCTTTTAATTATTATTTCGCGTGATTGATTTTTTTTTTGTTTTCTTTTAAAAAATTCTTAAATACCATCAAAATAAATTTTGTTTATAACTATACTAAATATTTTTTTATCGTCTATAACTTAATGGTAAATAGTTCTTATCACTAATAATATGTGTAGGATTCGAATCTCGATCATGTAAGATAACAGAAGAGATAGTGCAACCACTAATCCACTTGCTCGTCTTTAATTATATTAAATACTCTTTGAAATAAACAATGGGTTCGACGTAAAAAATAATAATAAACAATGAGCAACATTTCACATAATTTTTTTCTAAAATATCGTAACCACTAAAAATAATTTTTAAGAATGTATTAATAAATTCGTAAGTTTAAAATTTGTACTTTTTATGTTCAAAATTTAGTTTTAAAATGTCAAGATTAGAAATTTCGCTTTAATTTTGATGTCAGAATTTAACTTAGTTTTACACTATTTTTGGAAAAACAAAATTTGTGATAGTATTTTATTTATTAAAACCTAATGATACTTTTTGAGAATTCTCTTTTTATTTATTTGCCATTAGTGTCATCAAATTTGAGAATTTTAGGGTTTGGTTTGGTTCGGTTTATTTTCGGCTCTTTCAATTTTCTAACAACTATTTTGATATTTTTAAAATTATCTACACATGTAGATTACTAATCTAAATGATGAATGCACATGATCGCATATGTGATTTAGGAAACTAGATCCCATGTAGATTAATTACTCTTTTGTCTATCAAATCATTTCCTCTTGTAATCAATCATTCCACTTGATTGATACTCCAAGATCATGATTTATGCTAAGCACACCTACAACCTATAGGTATATGACTATATGAGTGTGTGCTTTATTTTGCTTTTGATGTGAAATTGTTTGATTTTTTATTTAATATCATTATTTATGTCAGCTTGTGTCTGTTTTTGTGGAAGAGACCGTGGATGATTTGGTTAAACTTTGAAAGTAGGTACATATACAAGGTGTGACATTGAGGGCAAACTCGATTTGATGAACATATAGAAGTTAATCTTTTAAAGGACTAAATTTCACAAGATTCACGACACTCCACGTATTTTCACCATTTAAAACAGTCCGGGTGATCAAAACGACTCGAACTTAGCTCCACGAACTCCATACGGAGCCCTTACACCGTAGACCAAAGCGACTTGGTTAATTATTGCGAATAGTTTTACAAGTATTAAGCAATTAACTTGGATTTGGTTGAATAACTAAAGTAATTTGAAAGATTAATCTTAATTATATTGGTGTTAAACACAATTTTTAAGTAATAAAAGAGGAAGAGAAAAGAAAAAAAGAAGCACTAAGAAAGTGAAATAGGGGGAAAGAAAGAACACCATGTGCTCATTTAAGAAAAAGGATAACTTTTGTGTTAACCCTTTTACTCAATTTTTGTGGACATGTTTATGCCAACAAATCTTCTCCTTTGACGTTTCCACTATATGTAATTGGATGTATCTAAACTACAAACTTTTGGATTTAAAAGAGTTAAACCGAGTGACGTTTTAATGTTTTAGTTTTGTTTCATAAATTTTTGGTGTAAATTTATAAACAAATTTTGTGGCTCGCTATTTTAATGTATTAATCGTTGAAAAAAACTTTTTAAATGGATTAATGAAGAGTTAAAAATACTATTCAACAATTTTCTTAATTTGTATGAAAAAGTTAGAGACACTCTTAACGAAAAAGAAAGAAATTGTATTATTTTATATTCACAACTACCACATAATAAACTTCTTATGAATTAATATATTAGAGACATTACGAATTACAAAACTAAATTAAAAACACATACATAAGTTACAAAACATTCTTCCACATCGATATATGGAAGACTCGATGTGGAGGATTCCACCAACACCACCTCCACCAAGAAACAACAATTTCAAGTGAGTTGTCGCCATAAGTTTGGACTTTATTTTCGGTTTGTTGATATTTGGTTCCATTTTTCTCTACGGGGTAAATAAACAAGTGAAGACACACCCATCAATGAAGATCCAGTCAGAGTTCTTTGGAGAGATCAAAGGTCGTGTTATTTCGATTGGATTGAAGCACCACTATATCTTAACAAATCATGACAAGAAGACCTTTTTGACTGATCAATACAAGTTCCTGTTGAAGTGGTTATGACTTCCTCTTGCGGAGATTATCGATTCTACGCATTTTTCACTCGGACAAGCAAGTATACATTATATAGATGCAACATTGACGTCGAAGGCCGCCAAGTTGAAAGGATCAACATATCTAATAGAGGCAAAAATGGTTTTGAGGTCACTATATAACCTTAAAAACTAGAATAAGAATTGGCATGGTTAGGTACTCGTTTAGTATTCGAACGAAATGCATTTTAGAAGTCGAGGCTCCAAGAACGTTTTCATTTAATGTATATATCGTTTTACATTATCAGTGCAAATTTATAAACAACTTTTTTTTTTGATAACTAAACAAAAATTTTTAGTGTCACTATTTTAATGTATTAATCGAAGAGAAAAAACTTTTTAGTGGATTAATGAAAAGTCAAAAAGACTTTCCAGCAATTTTTTTATTTTTTGTGAAAATGTCAGAGACACTCTTTACGAAAGAGAGACAAATCATCCTTTATATATTAATTGAGAAGTAGTTTAGGTGGACTATGTTTATGTGTCAACTTCTTAGAACTTCAACATTAAATTGTTATAATTTTAATTGGTCAGAATTTTCTAATATTTTTTAACCAAAAAGCTCTCATCAAAAAGAAAATCTTGTAAAATATTCCAACAACAATAATGTTTCATCTTTTAAAGTTCTAAATTGTTAACTTAACCATCAAAATACAATAATGTTTTCTCTCATTTCAAAAATGTGCGTTAACAAATGTCGTCAAAACAAAAAACTCTAGATTATTCACAAAAGTAATTAATGACTGTGTATTTTCAAAAAGAAAATTTATTAACTCAACCACAATGATAAGCTAATATATTTATTTATGTAAACCTAAAAACAAAATACTCAAATGATCTATCAGCTAAAATAAGAAATGAAAACAAATTAAATTAGTGACAAAAATTATTATCATATTTAAATCAATTTTTATACTCATCAATTTGATAATATCCTAATAAATAATTTATAACATCTAAACAAAATATCAGAAGATTTGAATTTTATTATTAGTAAGCATAAATATGTTTTATTATTAAAAAACACATAACATAATTTACATTTTATAAATATATTTTATAGTTTTTTTATATTTTATAGTTTTTTTTCTGCACAAGGTGTGAGAAGTCACCTAGTATTATTTTATCTTCGCAACTACTGCATAATAATTTTGCAGAACTTATTCCATTAGAACCATATATATCTAAAAAATGTAATGGGTATACAAAAGAAGAAGATCTTGAGGAGAATCTTAAAAAGTCTGATTTTTTTTATGTGATTGATTGGCCAGAGAAGCTTGCTCCCTTAATTGAAACATTGTCTCTCATGTCTCTACCTTTATCTAGTAATTTAGTATTAGAGCTTTTGACCAAACTCACTCCTTATCAAACCATTAAACAACTTCTTGATGAATACAAATGACAATAGTAATCATATTCTAAAATTAATTAACAGTTCTTTTTAATGACTAAGACCAATTATGGAATCTCCAAAAGAACATAAACATGCTCATTCCATGAAAATATTCAAGAAACCATTCGAAAAAGAGTAAGAAAATATTCATAAAACCAACTTAAGGATTCATGAACAGAGATCAATTGCAAATGAACTTGTTTTTAGAGATCTCCATATAAACTTGTTTCTTGCTAAGTGTTTAGGTTTTACTTAGTTATTACCATGAGCCTTCTGCAGCAACCGTTGGGTTAGAGAACGCGGAGAATCCCCAGAATGTTTTTAACGAGTATGGCTCAGAGACCGTCACGCCTTCCTCTGTTATTTTCGCTATCTGGAAAGTTTCCACAGGGAAAGAGTCAAATCAGTTATCCAGTTATCTGATTGTCAATAAGATTTGAAATTACTGAAAATTAAACAGACCTGAAGCTTGTTGATAGCAGATCTGTCACGGTACAGAAGCACACGCATACATTTCTCCAGTAGCTTGACACCATCTTCAAAACTCAGGTCCTCATGCCATTCATCACGAAGAATCGGCCTAGCTAGGTGATTGCCAAATCCGGTGGCAACATGGTTGTCTTCGAAACTAACACCAATCATTGAGACCTAAAGAACATCAAAGAATCTAAATCAGAACTGTTACATTGATTAATAAGTTCAAACGCGACAAAAGTTTTAGGCCTCTTACCATTCCAAGATACTTCTCCCCGTTTTTAACACCTCCAAGCACGAGAGTGTTCCACAAAGGGTTGAACTTGTTTCGGCGATTATACATAACTCGGGTCAGATAGTTATGAACCTCTTTTGGCCCCAAGGAATTACCATCATCCCACATATTATCATTCAGGCTGAAAACAAGAGTTCAAATCAAGGGCCAAAGAGGTAATGGTTAAGAAAGAAAAAACGACACATAATATCAAACACGAATTCTTACACAAGCTCATCAAGATAACGCATAATTTCTTGGAAGTCGCTGATCTCTCCACTGGCACCAAGAAGAGAATGTTTACCAATAGCTTTCATTCTCTCGATGTTCTTGTACCTCAAGGTGGATCCATATGAACCTGCAAATCAGCAAAACTTTGAGCTTGATTTGATGTAACAGTCTCGCCACAAAATCAGGATTACATTCTTTGAGTTAAGGGAATGGTCGGAACTCTAGAAAAGAACTAGGCGTACTTTAGACATATTATCCGAATTTGTTGACTCAATCAGCAAATTCTCGGTATAGAAGGTCTTACCATTATTTCATGCCGGGTCACGGTTATAAGAAATACAACACCATTTCACATCGAATCAAAGTTACAAAGACATAAAACTACATCAGCGAGTGCCTAATCTTTTCCTAATGATAAAGTAATTGTCAGTATGTAATAGATACGACATTCAAATCGATCAAAGCAGCCTCATTTCCATTTTCACTACCAAACTCGAGCACTCAAACACCCCTCACCCCAAAAAACATACATATAATGAATACAAGCAACCAAGATCATACAAAATTTATGCATCCTGAATCCGATTTTTCTGCTTACATCTATCTATAGCAACCAATCTTATGAACAAAGAAGCAAACACAATAAGCAAATCCCTAAAGTAAGCTGCTTTATCGAAACAACCAAGCGATAACAAATGGGTTTCAAATATGAACAAACAAGAGAGCTGAAACAAGTTAAGAGAAGTTACCTCCCATATCAGAAGCCATCAAAATCCCATCTTTGTACTTTATAGCAATCACTGAAGTTCCAGTAACATAAGGGTACCTAATAACCAAAGAAACAAACAAACAAACCCTTAACATATTCGAAAACAAAATCTCAATTTTTTTCACAGATTCGAGTAAAATCTAAAGAGAAGCTTTACAATGTTCTTTGTGATTCAGCTTCAGCTTTCTTCACTCCATTCTCGTTCTCAATCGGAATCGTGAACTGCCCAGAAAACAAAAGAAAATCCCCAAAGAGATGATGATCGAAGAGATCAAAAACCCAGAGAAACTATAACTTTCAGCAATGGATAGGTTGAAGAAATGAATTCGACTTACAGTCATCTTCTCAGAAAAAAGCTTGAAGTAAGCGACAATGGCTCCTCACGATCGATTTGATGTTTTTATCAATTTTAGTTTCTTCTTGCTTCATCGAATTCTCCTTTGCTCAAGAAACATATGGAACCGGGTCGGGTTTTAACAATAGGACCGGGTCTACCCGGTTTCTTATTCTATTAGGGATGTTAATTAATTTCTTAAGGCCCATAACCTATGGGTTAATTAATTAATTATATGAATTAACCTAATTGACCTATTTATTAAAAAATTCACTACTTCCATTTCTTAAATCATTTTGTGATTTTAATTTTTTTTCACAAAAAGTGTTTTTTTACATTTTCGAAATAAATTTATAAACAGAATTTCGGTTTTAACTTCATTAATTTTAATTATTTAATGGAGAGAGAATTTTCTTTTAAAATGTATTAGCGAAAGACAAATAAACTTTTTTTAAACAATTTTCTTAATTTGGATGTTACAAACAAGACTAAAAATTTAAATGGAAAAATATTTTTGTTAATAAAACTAAGTATTCATTATTCAAAAATCAATATTTTATTAGATTGATGAAATTAGTACAAACACAAATATTATTTTAATGATAGATAAAAATTACACATTATTGTCAAGTATTCATAATTTAAAATATAATATCACAAAGACACAAAATCATATTTTTAGATGCTTCCAAAGATAAGAGAATATATCAAGTAAACATCCTCTTAAGTAAACTGTTCTTCTTTGGCTCCAAACTCATCGATCATCAAGTTCTTCTTGTTCATTATTGCATGAATCTTAGAACAGTTACATTGCTTAAGCAAGCACAAAGATCCACCAACTTTCGCAGTAGAAACAACAGAGAGCTTTCTTGAAACAACCACTGAGTTTATTACATCATCTGTCGGATGATAAGTAGACAAAACCTCGAACCCTTGAAGATCACTCGGCTCAACGATCGGATAAAGAAACGCTCTAGGACCATGAGCACTCCTTAACATGAGTAAAGAACCAGGAGACATGTGTTTCTGTAGATGTTCAATGACTTTAACTTTGTCTTTCTTGTTCATTCCAACGAGAGCAGCAAGAAACACAACGTCGAAGCTCTTCAAGCTCTCTGTTACATCCATTATATCAACGGTGTGGAAGAACATACGTTGAGAGAGGTCTTGATCAGATGAAACTAGAAGAGAAGCTAATGAGTTCGCTGATGGGTCGATGTCAAAGTTGTGAAAGGTTGTGTCTTTGAGATGGAATGAAGCAAGAACGATGGAAGTTAAAGGGAGAGGACCAGAACCAACGAAAGCTATAGTCTTTGGGACAAAACCATTTAGGTTTTGTGTTAGGAGGTCGAATTCTAGCTTACCGAGTTTTAAGTAGTTATCGTAATACGGAAAAATGTTTAAATGGTGAAGCGGGTTGTCTTCAAAAGAGGTTAATATCAAAGAGAAATGATGTTCTAAATAACCTTCGGCTTCACCACATATCTTGATGAGGTTAAGTCTAATCTCTTGAACTTCGTCACACATTGTGTAGATGTCGATATTAGGGTTTGGTGGGATGCATGTAGAAACGAGTTTTTTGAAGAGAATGTTGACATTTTCGGATGGTTTTAAACTCTCTAGGTTTGATATCTTTTCATAGAGATCACATATGGTTTTCACCAATTGCTCCTCTTGGCAAACCATATTAGGTTTATTGTGTAATGAAAAGAGAAAGAAAAATAAAAGGCTTTGAGTTTTTTTTTTTGTTTCTTCTTTTGTTGTTTGAGATATGGTTTTGTGTTTCTTGGGTGGTGTGAACTATTTTGGAGTTGAGGAGATGGGTATTTATTGGCGTGAGGCTATGTCCAAATCTAGTTGAAAAAAAGTTTATAAATTAGCTATAATTATGATTAAAATAATAAAACAGTTTTTTATGAGTTGTTGATTTGTTGGAATAATTGAAAAAATTATATTAATATGTGCGCTTTTAACCGAAAAACGAAATATATATTGAAACAAATGGAGTAATTTCGCGGTGAACAAAAACATGTTTGTTCATTATTTACAAAATTTGTAATAACAATATTACTTACAACAACACAAAGTGTAACTATTAACAAGTATAACAAAAGGTGGTGTAACTAACCTTTAACAAGTTACTCAACCAAATATACTTCATTCTTTTTCTGTTACCAAACATCAAGTTTGTTTTGATTACTCATGGTAATTCCAAACCAAAGATACCTATACTAATGTCTAGGAAAGAGTCGTCTACGAGTAGATTCGTTTTTCGGATTTGCAAATGGGTCGAAAGTAAGAATTCATACCCATATGCAAGGGCGGATACAGAGAAAAATTTTAGTGGGTGAAAAATATTATTAACTACTTATATATATAGGTGCAAAGTCTATTTATTAATCTATATTATATAGATTATAAGGGCATTTTTCAAAATTCTTAAAATTCTATGGGTACACATGCACCCTTATATCATTATATAGATCCGCTCCTACCATGTGAGAGTTCATAAATAAATGTATAGTAGTTTCGCATAACAGGAGATCGAATTTATAATGTGTTAGCGTATTTTATCACTTGAACACATCGTGGTAGACATCAACTTTATAATTTTTTTGCAAGACTTCATAACAAATATTAATATGAGTTTTCGATATTATTTTTGGGGTGAAAATTATTAAGAATATGCGGATTTGAGTAGAAGATATTATATCTTTCATGGCGTGTGCCTTCCACACATTTCTAATGGCTCTCTTTAATTGATTTATTTTGATTTGCATCATAACTTTTTGAAATTCTTCATACAATCATTTTATTTTTTGTGTGTTCTCTATAGAAAGAATACATAAAACAACTTGTTTCGTTTTGGTTTTTCAAGAATTATACGAAGAGTACCATACATATGGAGTACGTTGACAAAACGTATATGAAATTAGAACCTTGCGAAACGAATTCACGAATAAAAAGACACACGTCAACTTGAAAAATGTTGATATTCTTTTATGAAAATGACACACTAAGCTTATGTAGAAGAGAAACATATTCGATATATGCATAAGTGTCTCTTGCATTCATTTGACGGGCAACTTAAGCAGTAACAATTTAGAGTTGTATTTTGTTTAATATATTTTAGAGATAACAGATATTTTAAAAAATATTTAAAATATATTATGTTAAATTTTTTTAAACAAAGATTAGTATAATAATGGTGAAAAGAAAATTAAATCAGCTATAATATTGATTGCCTCTAATTTTATTTATCTTTTTGTTTGTTGATTATATAGATTTATTATAATATATAGCATGATATGTAATTCTTTACAAATTAAAGAATATTCATTTAAATGTACTCTTTAATTAGTAATACAGAAATAGGTAAACATCTTAAATTCTTAATGAATAAAATTAAGTTTGTTAAAATTTTGGAGAAAATTATATATAGAGTTAAATTAGTTATTTACAATTTAAAGATTTTCACGCGTATTAAAAAATAGTTAAAGTTTTTATCTTACCCCTAATTAATATATTTTAGTTGATTTTGTTAATAACATAGGTAAAAAGATGAAAATTTCATGAATAATCACACCAATCCGCGTTCGTTTAAGGGGTAAAAAAGTATCAGTTGGGATATTCGTCACTTGGGTTCGATTCGGGTTGGTCACCAGAGCTTGCATATGGCTCTCTAGGTCTTAGAATTCGGTTAACTTTGACCTCGATATCGGTATCTGAGTAATAAAAAAATTATCATGCATATGTAGAATTTCTAAATGCTAAAAATGAGATTAAAATTTTTTTTATTCTTTCTGTATATAAACAAAAATTGATTGTTGCGTGAAGAATATGAAAAATTCAAGAAGTAATTCAAACGAAAACTAGGAGAGCCATAAGAAGTGTGTGGAAGGCACACGCCAAGAAGATAACATATCTTCTAATGAAATTGACATATTCTTTAACAATTACAATTTTTGATAACTTCGTTTGATATTTGTATAAAGAAATCATACAAAAATGTGTCAATGTTAATGTTTGAAAACCGATTAAAAGATAGTATATTTGGACAAGCATGCTTGTTATAGTCATGTCCTCTCACTATCGATTCTTATCTTCTATTGAATTGCATTATCTCAAAGTTTATTCTTCTTCTTTTCTTTTTCAAAATTCTTAATTTTTTATTTACCATTTTTATTGATATTTTTATATAACACAATCATTCAACATAACAAAATATCTCAAAAGATTGTAAAAACAATAGTAAATGGTCGTTTGTGTCAAATCCGCGATAATTTCTTTACAACGAATTAACAACGATTATTATTCCTCATACTTTAATTACTATGAAGTTTGAGTTACGTCGAACATTTTTATAGCGAAATGAATGTAGTATTAACGACGATTTATCAACGAAAATCAGTCTTCACTAACTACTGTTTTTTGTAATATTAGAACTCGTTAAATATGATATGATAAACAAATTTCTTTTGTTTTTTTTGTCAAATAAAGAGGTTTTTATAAGGTTTTTAAGAGTTAATATATGGTTATAAAACCAAACTAAATCGAAAAGCCTACGGGTTGCTGATACCGTTCGATTACTCATCATTTTGTAATAGAATTCAGATTCCTATATAAATGACGCTGAAACTTTATGTTCGATAAGTATTTAAAAAAAAAAAAAAAATTCGTTGGAGACAGCTCAACTTGAATATCAATCCATCTACGAAAAGAAGTGCGAAAAACCTAATTTCTAAATGTTCGGCGCCACCGCCGGATTTTCTCATCACCGGCGGTGGCTGTCTCTCTTCTGCCTTGGCTTTTCTTGTTTTGCCTATCTTCTCTTTCTTCATCCTTTATACCTTCTTCTTAGCTGCTGGGAGAAGGAATGGTGGAAGTCTCTTTTCCGGCGAGTGGTGCGGCGGCGGCCATCGTTTTCCGAGTAGCGGAGAGGTGTTGATGGCGTAGAGGAGATGGGTCGGCTTTTGGCGTGAATCGAAGGTCGTGGATCTCTTTCTCTTTGGATCCCATCTATGGTTTGCCTCTTTCCGATCCGAATGGATTGGGCGGTGGAATTGGCGAGATTTTCATCGGAGATAATTGGAGTAGTGTGGCTGTCTATGGCTATGTGCTCCTCTTTGTTGAATCTATTTTTGAAAACCCATAGAACATGTGTTAGTCCTAGATGTAGCTTCTCTGGAGATTAGTTTGAGTTTCTTTAGAGCTTAAGTTGGTGGTAATGCTTGTTTCGTTCTCTGTTAGGAGGCTGTGTTCTTGGATTGGATTTCTCGAGCCGTTTAAGGGATTAGC